>SJYC01030961.1:0-18710 GCA_006408675.1 Madoqua kirkii
TGTTCCATGTCCAGTTCTAACTGTTGCTTCCTGACCTGCATGCAGGTTTCTCAAGAGGCTTTGCTCAAAGCGCAAAGTGCCGCGCACAGGCTCTGGACGTGCTGGTCAGGGCTGGGAGAGGAGAGCTGAGCGCCAGCCCTGCAGTCCAGTTCCCTAGCCTGCTCCTAGGCCCATCCATTTCAAACAACCAAAAGATACTGCAGTGACATGGTGGACCTGGAGGGTATTATGCCAAGTGAAATACATCAGGCAGAGAAAGACAAGTACTGCATGTTACCACTTATATGTGGAATTTAGAAGATAAACCAACCAAATGAATTTTCAAATAAGTAATAAAGTAATAAAATTTAAAAAAAAAATCAGCCTAAGGATCTCATAGGGATTCTGTTCTGGATTCCAGACTTCCCATCTCACCTCTAATATAATTACCTGGAAAACATTCTTCCTCTAGTGTGTTCTGCTGAAATGCAGCTGATACTTGCAAGTTCCCCAGGATCACACAGACAGCCGGCGGCAAAACCGGTACCACGTTGAGAAGAACTGAGTAAAATGCTGACAGCACCACAAAACTCAGACTTAAATGCGTGAGCTGTTTCTCTCTCACACTTCCAGTCCTTCATCTGAATAAGAGAGAAAAAAAATGAAAAATGTTTTCTGAGTTCCTTGGGGGAAATTCAGGATAGACGAGCTTACATCAGATCACCAACCAACAAAATAGCAAAGGAGAGGCGATACCTTGACTTTTTCCAGCTTGTAAATCTAATTACTATCAGTTCTTATCAAATGATCTCTCTGAAGGTGAGTTCATCTCTGTTAGAACTCAAAACCAAGTGCTTCTCAACTGCTCTCCTTGCTCTGAGTAAAGACATTTCATTCATCAGAAGTGCTATGCATTTGATATTTAAGTGTTCATTAAAAGGGTTGAAAGAGTATTGTCTGTCACTGGTATATCCACATTAGATATCTCACAAATATTAAGAAGTTAGGGTAATATTTATTTCTGATTTTTTTAATTAAGGAAAATTACTATAGTGTGTGAATAGAGAGGAAATTATTATAGTTTTTTTTTAAACAGCTAGTTATAGAATATCTAAATTTGTCAAAGGGATATATTGGGTGGGTTTTATTTATTGGAAGGTAATATGGGATTCAACATTGTTTTCAAAATGATGTTGCTAATCCAGCTCTCCTAATTCTCTCCTAAAAAGAGAAATATATCCACATTAGATATCTCACAAATATTAAGAAGTTAGGGTAATATTTATTTCTGATTTTTTTAATTAAGGAAAAATTACTATAGTGTGTGAATAGAGAGGAAATTATTATAGTTTTTTTTTAAACAGCTAGTTATAGAATATCTAAATTTGTCAAAGGGATATATTGGGTGGGTTTTATTTATTGGAAGGTAATATGGGATTCAACATTGTTTTCAAAATGATGTTGCTAATCCAGCTCTCCTAATTCTCTCCTAAAAAGAGAAGTGAAATGAAATGAAAGTTGCTCAGTCTTGTAAACTCTTTGTGACCCCATATAGTCCATGGAATTCTCCAGGCCAGAATATTGGAGCAGGTAGCCTTTCCCTTCTCCAGGGGATCTTCCCAACTCAGGGATCAAACCCAGGTCTCCCACATCGCAGGTGGATTCTTTACCAGCTGAGCCACCCGGGAAACCCAATTTTCCTCTAGAGATTTTTATTCCCGTCACAAAGTTAAAGTGCCATATGCACCACTAGGTGGCGGCAACATGCTATCCACAGATTTGCCCACGATCCGGTCAGCTAGGGCAGGAAGAGCTGGAATGGAAGCCTTAGGAAACAGGAACTGCTGTGGCCATTCTATTTCCTAAACTAATAAACCATTTAGAAGGGTAAAATTCAGTGAAGACCTATGCATAGCCCTTTTGATAAGATACTCTTGATAAACTGGAACATCTGCAATAGATTGCTTCCACTAGCAAAACTGACCTTCTACATCTTGGCGTAACTGACTATGTCAGAAGTCAGTAGGCTGAAAAAACACATTCAAAAAAAGAAGTCAGTAGGCTGAGATTCCCTTCTCCCCTACCAGAGAATACTGAGTTTATTAATATCTGGCACTAGGACTCTATATTGGAATTGAAGAAACAATTCTCACTTATAACCTATGGCTGTTAATTCTAGAGTAAATCCTAGCCCTAAAATTGTCTAATTATTTGCTTTCTTTGAAGACTGGTACGATTGGTTCCTGTGTGGCTATGGAGCAGAGGAGAATCACAGGGTACAGCCGGGGAGGTGGGGGAGGGGGGCTCTACCCAGGGTAATACCTTACTCCTTGGGGTGAGGCTGATAGCCCAGGCTGAATATCAGAAGCACTTGAGTAGCTTTGTGAAAATTCTAAAGCTCTGTAATACAGCCTACAGTTTGTTTTAAAAAACCTTTCCCATTAAAAAGAATAAATTTAAATCAGTTCTAATGAGATGGATGAAACTGGAGCAGATTATACCGAGTGAAGTAAGCCAGAAAAGAAAAACACCAATACGGTATACTGACACATATATATGGACTTTAGAAAGATAGTAATGATGGCCTTGTATGTGAGACAACCAAAGAGACACAGAGGTATAGAACGGACTTTCGGCCTCTGAGGGAGAGGGAGAGGGTGGGATGATTTGGGATAATGGCACTAAAACATGTATACTATCATATAAGAAATGAAGCACCAGTCTATGTTCAACACAGGATACAGGATGCTTCGGGCTGGTGCACGGGATGATCCAGAGAGATGATATGGGGTGGGAGGTGGAAGGGGCTTCGGCATTGGGAGCTCGTGTACACCTGTGGCTGATTCATGTCAATGTATGGCAAACCAATACAGTATTGTAATGTAGAATAAAGTATATATATATTTTAAAAAAAAGGTTAAATTTGCTGGAAAAACAAACCTTTCCCGGTAGGTTGCTGCACAGTCTGGGTTGGAAAAAAAATAGCAGTGGAGCCAGGCTTCCCACAAGACTTGTTCTGTAGTCAGAGGGTGCTGACTGTTCTTCCAGCCACCTGGTTCCTGTTCACACTGGGTTCACACAAGTCCTGGGTTTTAAGCACCTCCACCTTGGCCTGAAATGTTACAGTATTGAAGGCAGACTTGACAGCTCCACCGCTCATCCATGACCAGCTGGATATTCTTTTCTTATTTTTGGCATAATAATAGTAACATAACACTTGACATTAATTGAACAGTAATATGTATTCTAACTATCCCATGAGATATGAACTACTATTATTCCTATTTCACAGATTAAAGAACTGAGGCTTAGACAGAAGTCTGGGATACACTATAGAGCTCAGAAATGCAGAATTATGACCAGAACCCAGTTGTTTAAAACCAAAGCTTCTGTCCAGCCAAACCTCCTTCATAACACGTTTCTGTTAGCTATGATGGAAAGCCTCATGGAAGAACCTGATTGATGACTATAACTATACACACACATTAAACAAAATCTAATGAAATTTGGAAGTAATAATAGTGGAAGTGTAATAACCCTTGTATTATTTCTAGCTCTAGCAGGAAATGAGCTTCCCAGGTGGCACTAATGGTAAAGAACCCACTACCAAGGCAGGAGATGTAAGAGATGTGGGTTTGATCCCTGGATCAGAAGATCCCCTGGAGGATCTTGGGTCATGGCAACCCATTCCAGTATTCTTGCCTCGAGAATCCTGTGGAGAGCCACAGTCCATGGGGTCACAAAGAATCAGAGACTGCTAAATCAAGTTAGCATGCACATATGCACGCTAGCAGGAAACAGATGCTACCTCCAAGCTGAATTACTGAGAAAACTTCAATAGATTATAAAGTTGCGGACAGCGTTTTTTTTTTTTTAAGCAGCAAATAAGAAGTGGTCTAGTACCCTGAAGTTAGTAGGAGGAAGAGATGAGGAGTGTTTATGGAACTGAGAAAGAGAAAGGGGTGGCTACACAGAGAGGCTTCACGACGGTAGCTGTGGCCTTTGGTAGCAGGACCCACAGGGAGGCACCTGGAGGATAAACCCTCAACCTGACTCTGCCTTTCTTCTGCTTATGATCCCCACTTGGCCAAATCCCAACCAGAGGGCGAGAGAGTCCTTCAACAAAACCAGCTAGTGAGCCTTCAAGAGATGAGGAGTGTTTATGAACTGAGAAAGAGAAAGGGGTGGCTACACAGAGAGGCTTCACGACGGTAGCTGTGGCCTTTGGTAGCAGGACCCACAGGGAGGCACCTGGAGGATAAACCCTCAACCTGACTCTGCCTTTCTTCTGCTTATGATCCCCACTTGGCCAAATCCCAACCAGAGGGCGAGAGAGTCCTTCAACAAAACCAGCTAGTGAGCCTTCCCTGAGGACAGAGCAGGGGGAGGGGGAACCTTAGAGAGTAAGCAGTTTATACCTGGAAGATTTGTATGAACTTAAACTATGTCTGTAGGCAGTCGGTTGACAAATAAGAAGCATTACACTCCAAAATAATGATTAGCAATCAAAAATAAATAGAACTACCCTAATAACTACCTATTATAAGGTACATATTAATTGCATTATCTTTAAAACACTCCTTCAAGACACGCCTCATTTCCTGGAGCTTGAAAAAATGTGGTAACTAGGTCAAGGTTTATGGCTAGTACCCAACTAAGCTCAGTCACTAATCCCAAAGCTATGATTTGCTTTTCCCTCTAAAACACTGAAAATGAACCAAACTGAAAATGGAGAAGGCAAGGGCAAACCACTTTAGTATTCTTGCCTTTAGAATCCCATGGACAGTATGAAAAGGCAAAAAGATAAGACACAAAAGATGAACTCTCCAGATCGGTAAGTGCTCAACATGCTACTGGAGAAGACTGGAGAAATAACACCAGAAAGAATGAAGAGATGAAGCCAAAGCAAATACAACGCCCAGTTATTGATGGGACTGCTGATGGAAGTAAAGTCTGATGCTGTAAAGAATAATATTGCACAGAAAGCTGGAATGTTAGGTCCATGAATCGAGGTAAATAGGAAGTGGTTGGTCAAACAGGAGAAGGCAAGAGTGAACATTGACATTTTAGGAATCAGGGAACTAATATGGACTGGAATGGGTGAATTTAACTTAGATGACCATTATATACTACTGTGGACAAGAATCCCTTAGAAGAAATGGAGTAGCCATCATGGTCAACAAAAGAGTCCAAAATGCAGTACTTAGATGCAGTCTCAAAAACAACACAATGATCTCTGTTCATTTGTAAGGCAAACCATTCAATATCACAGTAATCCAAGTCTATGCCCCAATCAGTAATGCTGAAGGAGCTGAAGTTGAATGGTTCTATGAAGACCTACAAGACCTTTTAGAACTAACACCCCCCAAAACATGTCCTTTTCACTATAGGGAACTGGAATGCAAAAGTAGGAAGTCAAGAAACACCTGGAGTAACAGGCAAATTTGGCCTTGGAATACAAAATGAAACAGGGCAAAGGCTAACAAAGTTTTGCCAAGAGAATGCATTGGTCATACCAAACATCCTCTTCCAACAACACAAGAGAAGACTCTACACATGGACATCACCAGATAGTCAATACCAAAATCAGATTGATTACATTCTTTGCAGTCAAAGATGGAGAAGCTCTATGCAGTGAGCAAAAACAAGACTAGGAGCTGACTGTGGCTCAGACTATGAACACCTTATTGCAAAATTCAGGCTTAAATTAAAGAAGGGAAAACCACTAGATCATTCAGGTATGACCTAAATCAAATCCCTTATGATTATACAGTGGAAGTGAGAAATAGATTCAAGGGATTAGATCTGACAGACAGAGTGACTGAAGAACTGTGGACGGAGATTCATAACATTGTACAGCAGGTAGAGATCAAAACCATCCCCAAGAAAAAGAAATGCAAAAAGGCAAAATGATTGTCTGAGGAGGCCTCAAAAATAGCTGAGAAAAGAAGAGAAGCAAAAGGTAAAGGAGAAAAGAAAAGATATATCCTTTTGAATGCAGAGTTCCAAAGGCTAGCAAAGAGAGATAAGAAAGCCTTCCTCAGTGATCAATGCAAAGAAACAGAGGGAAAGAATAGAATGAGAAAGACTAGAGATCTTGTCAAGAAAATTAGTGATACCAAGGAAACATTTCATGAAAGATGGGCACAATAAAGGGCAGAAATGGTATGGACCTAACAGAAGCAGAAATCGGAAGAGGTGGCAAGAATACACAGAAGAACTATACAAAAAAGATCTTCATGATCCAGAAAACCATAATGGTGTGATCACTCACCTAGAGCCAGACATCCTGGAATGTGAGGTAAAGTGGGCCTTAGCAAGCATCACTGCAAATAAAACTAGTGGAGGTGATGGAATATTTGGAGAAGACTCTTGAGTGTCCCTTGGACTCCAAGGAGATCCAACCAGTCAATACTAAAGGAAATCAGTACTCAGTATTCATTGGAAGGACTGATGCTGAAGCAGAAGCTCCAATACTTTGACCTCCTGATGCAAAGAACTGACTCATTGGAAAAGACCTTAATGCTGAGAAAGAGAAAAGGCAAGAGGAGAAGGAGACAACAGAAGATGAGATGGTTCAATGGACACGAGTTTTAGCAAACACATAGTGATGGTGAAGGACAGGAAAGCCTGTTGTGTTGCAGTCTATGGGGTCACAAAGTCAGACGTAACCGAGCAACTGAACAACAAAAAGGATAGGAGGAAGGAAATATAGTTACTGTTTTCAGATGAATTCTAAGTTTTTAGAATGGATCATTGAAATATATGGCTTCCCATGTGGCACTAGGGGTAAAGAACCCACCTGCCAGTGGGGGAGACCTAAGATACACGGGTTCCATCCCCAGGTTGGGAAGATTCCCTTAGAAGAGAGCATGGCAACCCACTCCAGTAATCTTACCGGGAGAATGCCATGGACAGAAGAGCCTGGCAGGCTACAGTCCATAGGATTGCAGAGTCAGACACCACTGAAGCAACTTAGCGCACATGCATTCAAATATAAAACTAATTTATGTTGCTTAGTCTAATTTCATTTTTCTCTTTAAAAGCAACTATTCCAACTTCATGGTGCAATTGAAAAAGTTGATAATTTGTTTATCCTGATGAATAATTTTATATCACCTAATTTGTTTTGTTGACTTTCACGTTTCTACTGGGTGCATGGAGAGGGGAGGAGCAGAATCTGCATTTCTATGGCGGCTGTGCTATAGAGTGTGAACTCAGGTTGGGCTTCTGGAAGCCAAGATTGAAAAAACAAACAAACAGAATAGGCAGAATATGGTGTGACTACGGCATAACTCAGGCTATCCCCAAACTTGATTATCTTTTTACAAGGTATCGAATAGTAGACGAAATCTGGAGCCGGCACATTTCCTTTAATTCCTGCACCTGAATTCATTTCTTACATGGGTTGGTGAGTCCTGTCCTTGCACAGAACAAAGACAGGCAGGAAGGAAGAGAATTTGTCTGGGGAATTAGATGTAGGAAAGCCTCAGACCCCAAAACACATAAAGAAGGGAACTCTACTTTACATGGAAATATCACACCCAAGTTGTATGATGCAATTAATGGGGAGACAAGGCAAAGACTGATGAAATGGAGGAGATGTGTGAATAAATCTTAATAAGTTTATCTGGGAGTAGCCATAAGCAAAAGCCATTCTGTGGGATTGCTTGTCTCTGAGGCTGTGTTACACTGTGCCCCATGTCCTCTGAATTAATGCAACACTCTTTGTTTAACATTCATTGCTTGTATTCTTATCCATTTTTAATGTGACTATGCCTCTTTTTTAACCATATTGTACATGTGTCTTTTATTTTGCATGCAGTGTGATGAGAATGAATATCTAAATGAATGAGTGGAATGAAGGAATGATGAAGCATCTTTGCAGACAAGGGCAGAGCGGAAAGAGGAGTCTGAAGCAGTGACCATGTTTCACTTCACAGCTCCTTAGGCATGATTGTTCATCAGACAACTCCAGCTTTCTGGTTTTCTTCTTCTGGCTTAAATGCATGTAACTCTTCTCTCAGAGCCTGCTCCTCAGAAGTAATTCCTCTTCCTCAATCACTGTCCTTTATCCCAAGGCTCTCCTCTTCCCTGGCTGTCATGCCAACACTGTCCCAAGTCTCTCATACTTTATTTTTCTAACTCTGCAGGAACATTATTTTTTATGAGACATGATAATTGAGAAACAAATGAGAAATTAGATTAACTGCTTAGGAAATTTCTTAGTGTGTTTATTATTACTTCAATTACTTACTGGGTTGGAGAAAAACAGAAATCATATTTTATTTCCAAGAAAAGATTTTTATACTTAAATCTCCTAAGAACAAGAGTCTGTAGAGTATTTGAAGTCCAGATTCATGATGATTATAGAAGTTTAGATTCACGGCTTTCAAAATTTCTTTGGCCATTGAACCCTCCCCACTCTTCTCTTCTGCTGAGAATTTAATAAAAACATTTTAAATCTGCTTCTAGATGATTAGAAAAGGTAGCACTCCAGACATACTGCCAGTTAGTGGGGTAGGTTGCAACCAGGCTGAAGGAGATACTATGGGATCACTGGCTATCTGATTTTAAGTGAATGTTATAATACACATTGATGGGGATAATCCACTGATGGTTAGGAATGTTGGTCTAGAGAAAGTTTGGATTTAAATTCCACTGATTCCTAGCTGTGTGACATTAGGTCAGTTCCTAACCTCTCAACACCTCAATTTATTCATTTCTAATATGTGGATAATAATGTCAGCCACTACATAAAGTTATTTTACTAAACCAATAAATGCATGTAAAGCACTTAGCACTATATCTGGCATATGGTGAGCATTCAGTAAATATTAGCTAATATTTTTATAATTGTATCTATTAACAGCCTGAATTGATTTTTATCCATGCACAGTACCGGAACTTTACTATTGTAAACTTTAGCCCTAGTCCACCAGGAACGCATTGTAACAAAGGTTTGGATTTATCTGCCTGTTGTGGTAAGAGATAGTGTGTCATCAGGAGCATGAGCCATGTCAGAAATGTCAGAAAAATTTTCTAAGATTTGAGTTTCTGTTAGTGGAGCTTTGTCCTGGATTGGACGCTGTCAGGAAACAGAAACAATTCTGACTGAGCATTTCAAAAACGTTTATCAGGAATAACATCTATCAAGACAACACTTATCAAGAAGGCAACAGGAATGAATCTGTTGCAATTGGTAATGAAGCAATATTCATTTTAACCAGCTGCTTTAGTTATCTTTCCTGTGCAACAAATCATCCTCAGTTTTAGCAGCTTAAAATAACAACCCTTTATGACCTCACACAAAAGAATCCACCTGCCAACACAGGAGATGTGAATTCAATCACTAGGTTGGTAAGATCCCCTGGAGTCAGTATAGGGACGAGAAAGAAAATGGAGAAGGAAGTGGCAACCTGCCAGGGTCCAGCCCCTGCAGGATCCAGGGGAACCTGAAGGAAAAGTGGTGTTGGCTGATGATTTAGAGAAAGATAAGGAAAGAATATTGTAGATGAGAAAACAGATGAGAGAAAGAGGCTGATATTCCTTGGTTTACATAGAGAACCAATAAAACTCCAAGACAAGAAGTTTGCCCTGTTCACGGAGGCTACAGGTGCCCTCCCAGTCTCCCGAGGGAGTGAAGACATAGAATGTCTTCCCATTCAGATCTTAAAAACCCAGGCAGATAAATAAATGAAGGGAGCCTCTGTGCTCCAAGGAATCAGCCTGAAAAAGAAAGTAAGAGAGAGAGAGGGAGAGGGAGAGGGAGAGGGAGAGGGAGAGGGAGAGAGAGAGAGAGAGAGAGAGAGAGAGAGAGAGAGAGAGAGAGAGAGAGAGAGAGAGAGAGAGAGAGAGAGAGAGAGAAAATGAGTGATGCAGGGTGACCAAGCTTCTTCAGGTGAGGCCTATTGTTTTTATTTTCTAAAGGGTCTTTTATACCTTTACTTGTACATAGAGGGAAATGAAAGATGAAAAGTCATACAGAGTCAGCCCAAACATACATCTGTTTTGTCTTTATCAAAACCAAGATTTTTTCTGCAAACCTTTTCCATAGACAATGTTGTGTATATTACCTTTTGGCCTTGGAGGCCTGTGGACATTTTATGACCTTCTTCTGATAAAGGCTATTCAACCAGAAAACTTATTTTCCCTTGAAATATTTTTTCTTTATATTTTTAATATATGTCAGCCTCAGAAAGTATTAAACAAGTTACATTTCTCACAGAGCAAAGGTACAGTGACTTACAAGAAAGAAAATTAGCTCAAGAGTCTGATGTGGTTAATTTCAAGGCTACACTTGTTTTTCTTACATTCCAACTATGTTAACTAATGCATTTCCAGGTGCACAGTAGATAAGAGATATGGGAACTTAGCAATAAGCATTGGCCCAATAATGAAATCCTACACCAGCACTACTCTAATAACTTTTAATTCTTTGAAAGGCTCTATGTTTTAGGCTTCTCATGCCTCTCACAGTTGGGAGGCTGCAAATAATCATATGCATAGCTGCAAGAGTCTGGATATACCTGTCAAGCAAGCTAGAATGCTAACAGAGGGAGTTTGATTTGAAATATTCATCTCATGTCTAGGAGACTTATTAGCTAGAGCCCTAAGTTGATTTTCTCCAGAGAAGGTGGCCAGGGATAGCCCCCTGTTAATGTCAGAGGAGGTGGTGAAAGTCATGAAATTAGTAAAACAGACAGATTCTGGTTTGGAGGTAGATGCTTGAGAAAGCCTAGGGAGCCCCTTGAGTCCTGAAGTCTTGCTCAACAGTTCTCTTCCACATGACCTTGTCATGGGTGAGATCTCCCGTGGTGGCTCCCGGCAGCAACCCACTCCAGTATTCTTGCCTGAAAAATCCCATGGACAGAGGAGCCTGGCAGGCCATAGTACATGGGGTTGTAAAACAGTTGGACACAACTTAGTGACTAAACAGTGACAGCAGTTTTTGAAGATCTGGAATGCAGGAAGGCTTAGCTTGGTGGTTCTGGCTCAGGGTCTCTCTTGGGGTCTTCTTCAAACTGTCAGCTGGGGCTTCAGTCCCTGAAGACTTGACCAGGATCAAAGTCCAACTTCCAATCTTACTCACATGGCTCCTGGCAGGAAGCTTTAAGTCCTCTCCATAGGACTGTTCAGTACAGGGCTTCCCTTGTGACCCAAGACAGAGAGTCTGGAAGGAATATATTCCAATGACTTTTATGGTTTAGTTTCATAACTACAATTCATCACCTCCACCTCAGTCTATACCTTAGAATCAAGTCACTGACATGTGTTTAGTTACTCAGTTGTGTCCAGATCTTGCGACTCCACAGACTGTAGCCTGGCAGGCTCCTCTGTCCATGGGATTTTGCAGGCAAGAATACTGGAGTGGGTTGCCATTTCCTTCTCCAGGGGATCTCCCTGACCCAGGGATTGAACCCAGGTCTCCTGCATTGCAGGCAGACTCTTTACTGACTGAGCTATGGGGGAAGCCCAATCAAGTCACTATGTCCAGCTTACTCAAGGGGAAGGGAAGCTCCACCTCCTCAAGGGAAGAGTATCTGAAAATGTGTAGACATGCTTTTTAAATCACCAAAGTAGGAAAGTAGAATGTTTGGTCATTTTTGTGATTTGAGCAAAGTCCTTAGTGTGTGTGTATATACATATGCATGTGTACATCTGCTGGAGTGGCCGTGCTTTGTCACTATATTTATTTGTTAAAAACATTTAGGGTTATTTAGATGAGACAAAAAAAATTACTGATAACCTATTCTATTCTAAGTTTCTTGGAACAGAGTGTACCTCTTAATCACTTCAGTACCCTCCACCAATATCCCAGCACCTATACCATAGTAGAAACCAACAAAACCTCACTGGATGTGTGGAAGATTCACTGAGTGTTTGGATAATTGAACAGCCATTTATACTGGTGACATTTGTGACTTAAATAGGAGATTCAGCTGAACTGAGTTTCCAAGACTTCGATTCGATTTAGTTCTTCCCTTTCTCAGCTTCCCAGTCAAGCCATCCTGATTGTAAAACTAGTCAAGCCCTTACATCCTTTGGGTTCTTCTAGGTGCTGGAGGGAGGTTCCACTCTTACCATGACTTAGCTCTTTCTGAATGCTTGTTTGATTTGCTACTTTTTGAATAGATTCCCCTGTTTTAATTTGGCAAGAAAAGTTTCTTAGGAGGTGTTAAAATGAAGTCTTGGTAAGACAACTCAGGACGGTCCCCATCCTGAGCCCTGGGATATCTAAAGCAGAAAAAGCTTTCATTAAAAAAATTTTTTAGTTGTTTCATTAACAGGCTACCTCTGGGTTAAAATTTTATTAGCATTAAATTTAAAACTGGCTGATAGAACTTGTTTTAATACAGTAGTTGAATGTCAGTGCTGTCATTGCAACATAAGAAGGTAGTCAGCTTTCGGCTTTATACTTAAAAGGATCATTTGTGAGGGAGTGTTTCCTAGTGTGTCGTAGCCCCTGAATCTGTGTGGTGGGTCACACTGGAGAACTTCAGTGGCCCAATTTCGGCTCATTTGTCCCTTTCAGTGTGATCATAATTCACTGCCCCTTCCTGCCTGGTGCTCAGCTCCTCATGCCACAGCACTACCCCCAGACACCCAACAGGCCAATGAGAGAACACACACCTGCCCTCTGGTCATTGCTGTTTTTCAGTCACTCAGTCTTGTCCAGCTCTCTGTGAGCCCATGGACTACAGCACTCCAGGCTCCTCTGGCCTCCACCATCTCCCAGAGTTTGCTCAAATTCATGTCCGTTGAGTCAGTGATGCCATCCAACCGTCTCATCCTCTGTTGCTTCCTTCTCCTTTTGCTGTCAATCTTTCCCAGCATCAGGGTCTTTTCCAATGAGTCAGCTATTTGCACCTGCCCTTACTGGAATCCATTTTTTGATGTGCCATTCAGGACCCTACATGTGCCTCTTCACTCCTCCTTGCTGGAGAAGAGAGATACTGACACTTACTCCCTCTTTTGGATGGAGATCCCTCATGTATCAGTTCCTAGGGCTATGCTAACAAATTACACAAACTTGGTGGGTTAAAGCAATAGGCATTTGTTCTCTCATAGTTTCTGGAGGCCAGAAATTCAAAATCAAACTCTCTACAGGGTTGCATTCTACTAGAGTCATTGAGACAGTTCAGTTCAGTAGCTTAGTCATGTCCAACTCTTTCCGACCCCATGAATCGCAGCACGCCAGGCCTCCTTGTCCATCACCAGACTCCTGGAGTCTACCCAAAGCCATGTCCATTGAGTCAGTGATGCCATCCAACCATCTCATCCTCTGTCGTCCCCTTCTCCTCCTGCCCTCAATCTTTCCCAGCATCAGGGTCTTTACCAATGAGTCGGCTCTTCGCATCAGGTGGCCAAAGTACTGGAGTTTCAGCTTCAACATTGGTCCAGGCCTGATCTCCTTTAGGATGGATCTCCTTGAAGTCCAAGGGACTCTCAAGAGTCTTTTCCAACACCACAGTTCAAAAGTATCAATTCTTCAGTGCTCAGCTTTCTTTACAGTCCAACTCTCATATCCATACATGACTACTAGAAAAACCATAGCCTTGACTAGATGGACCTTTGCCCCAACCTCCCTTCTGGATTTTGGTGATCATCAGCACTCCTTGGCATCCTTGGCTTGTACTTGCATGGCTCTGATCTCTGTTGCTGTAGTCACAGAGAATTCTCATCTATGTCTCCCCCTTTGTATCTTTACATGGCCTTTTTATGGCCTTAGATTTGGAGAAGGCAATGACAACTCACTCCAGTGTTCTTGCCTGGAGAATCCTGGGGACAGGGAAGCCTAGTGGGCTGCCGTCTATGGGGTTGCACAGAGTCGGACATGACTGAAGTGACTTAGCAGCAGCAGCAGCAGCAGCAGCATTAGATTTGGGCTTCCAAGGTGGTGCTAGTGGTCAAGAATCCACCGGCCAAGGTATGGAAGACCCCCTGGAAGAGGGCATCACAACCCACTCCAGTATTCTTGCCTGGCCCCTGGAAGAAGGCATCACAACCCACTCCAGTATTCTTGCCTGGAGAACCTCATGGACAGATGAGCCTGATGGGCTGCAGTCCAAAGTGTTGCAAAGAATTGGACATGACTGAGAGACTTAGCACCACACAGCGTAACCTCAATTATTTACATCACAAAGACCCTACTTTCAGACAAGACTGTAATCTGAGGTTCTGGTGAACATGAATGTTAAGAGAATATTCAACCCACTGCTTTCTTCCCAGCTAGACCTCCCAGGTGTATAGAGTAGTATTCAAGCTTGCTTAAGAGTTTCCCCACACCTTGAGCCTATATCTGTGTGAAGGCTTACATATCTAAAGAGAAGAGATCTAGAAAGCCAGCCTTTCATCATCGAATACACATGTATTAATAAGAATGGCAGTTCAGAGAAAATAATGTGCATAAAAATCACTCAAAGCTGAGACTTCCCTGGTGGTCTGACAGTTAAGCAGTTAAGACTATGAGCTCCCAATGCAGCGGGCCCAAGTATGATCCCTCGTCAGGGAACTAGAGCCCACGTGCTGCAACTAAAGATCCAGCACTCTGCAACAACGATCCTGAATGCTGCGATTAAGATCGAATGCAGCCAAAAAAAAAAAAAACCCCAAAATTCAAATCTCACCATGTGTATCCTATTAAGAGTAGTTATCATGCACTGGACACATCTACACTGTGTGTGATCTTCAGTAAGAATGATAAAAGCTAATATGTGTTGATCATTAACCATTTCTCAGGGAATATGTAAAGTATATGGTATCTCATTCAATTCTCATAACCATTCTGTGAAATAGGTGCTATTAGTGTTATTCTTATTTTATAGATGAAGAAATTGAGGCTTGAAGAAATCAGGTAATTTATCAAAGGTAGAGGCATTCTCAAATGGATGTCAGAGTCCAGAGATTGAGCTCTTAAGCACTGTTCAATGCAGTCTCCCTACAAGAAAGACATTAGCTCCTCCATTTAGCAGATAAACAAAATGTGAGTATAACAAATTACATCAACTGCCTGAAGTTTCCTAGCCAGTAAGACTGAAATGCAAACCTGCTGAAGTCTGTTTTGCTTACATCTAAATTCTTTACACAGCACTTGACTAGCTATTTAGGCTAGTGCCCAGTGATGAAAGCAATGGGAAAAAGAGGGTGGCTAACTCTTTGAGAATAGAGATGGTTTTTAAAAAATGAGGTAGAACCAGAGATGATGACCTGGGTGTGTTTACCCTAGCCTGGGTGTGTTTACCCTAGCCTGAATGTGCCTGGTAGTTTGTATTCAGGAGCGCTTCCTTCCTCCTTGAGGCTGACTCTGTGTGTGGGTGAGCAAGTCAACAAGGGCTTCACGTTGCTCTCTGCTGCTCAGATTTAGGGCCACTCAGACTATTGTACGGGGTTCTTCATGCTGTGAGTGACGGCTCAGTGTAGAACTTGATTTTAGAACTCAGACTACTTGTCTTCCAGCTCTTTTCCTTTCCCTTTTATCCTCCCCATCTTCTTACCTTTGTTCAGCTGTCCTAGAAACACTTCCACAACCCACACTTAGTTTTCATGCCACTCAAGTAGTACATTATTTCCCCTTTGAGATTACTGTTGAGGTTTATTTAATTTATATTCCTCATCCTAAAATGGGTTTAGTAATACCACACATCTATGGTCAATTAATCTTTAACTAAGGAGACACAAAAATACAATGGAGAAAAGTCACCCTCCGCAGCAAGTGGTATTGAGGAAGCTGGACAGAGCTACATGCAAATTATGGAAGTCAGAACACTCTGTCACACCATACACAAAGCTCAACTCGAAATGGCTTAAAGACTTAAACATAAGACAAGACAGACATGGCACCACAAAACTCCTAGAAGAGAACACAGGCAAACATTTCTGACATTAATCATAGCAATTTTTCTTAAGTCAGTCTCCCTGGGCACTATAAATAAAAGCAAAAATAAATTGGACCTAGTCAAACTTACAAGCTTCTTTACAGCAAATGAAACCATAAACAAAACAAAAAGATAATCTATGGAATGGGAGAAAATATTTGCAAATAATGCAACCAACAGGGCTTAATTTCTAAATATACAAATAGCTCATATAACTCAATGTCAACAACAACAGAAAACCTGTTCAAAAAATAGGCAGAAAAACTAAGTAGACATTTCTCTAAAGAAAACATAGAGATGGCCAACAGGCACATTAAAAGATGCTCCATGTTGCTAATTATTAGAGAAATATGAATCAAAACCACAATGAGGTATCACTTCCCGCCTGTTAGAATGGCCATCATCAGAAAGTCAACAAATAATAAATGCTGGAGAGGGTATGGAGAAAAGAGAACCTTCCTAAACTGTTAGTGGGAATATAAACTGGTACAGCCACTATGGGAAAATAGTATGGAGCTATCTTAAAAAACTAAAAAGTTGCCATATGATCTACCAATCCCAGTCCTGGGCATAATTCTGGAAAAGACAAAAACTAATTTGAAAAGATATATGCACCCCAATGTTCACAGCAACACTATTTCAATAGCCAGGACACAGAAGCAATCCAAATTTCCATCAACAGATGAATAAAGAAGACGTGATATATATATATACATATACAATGGAGTGTTACCCAGCCACAAAAAAGAATGAAACAATGCCTTTGCAGCAACATGGATGGACCTAGAGATTATCATACTAAGTGCAGTAAGTCAGACAGAGACAAATATCATATATCACTTATAAGTAGAATCTAAACAAATGATAGAAATGAACTTATTTACAAAACGAATAGACTCACAGACATAGAAAACAAACTTACAGTTACCAAAGGAGAAAGAGTTCGGGGGTCTGGGGGTGAGGATTAACTTGGAATTTGGGATTAACAGATATACACAACTACGCATAAAATTGATCAACAACATAGTAACACCATTTTCCTTGGAGGGAGTTTATAAATATTAAATGAGATAATGAATTAATGAGATAATAAATACTAGCTACCATTAATTGAAAGAACATTCAGTTAAAAAGAGAAAGAAGCAGATGTGACCGAAGTTGTTGTTCAGTCACTAAGTTGTGTCCAACTCTTTGCAACCCCATGGACTGCAGCACACCAAGCTTTCCTGTCTTTCACTATCTCCCAGAATCTGCTCAAACTCATGTCCATTGAGTCAGTGATGCCATCAAACCACCTGATCCTCTGTCATCCCCTTCTCTTCCTGCCTTCAATCTTTTCCAGCACTAGGGTCCTTTCCAGTGAGTCGGCTCTTCCCATCAGGTGGCTAAAGTATTGGAGCTTCACCCTCAGCATCAGTCCTTCCACTGAATATTCAGGACTGATTTCCTTGAGGATTGTCTGGTTGGATCTCCTTGCAGTCCAAGGGACTCTAAGGAGTCTTCTCCAACACCACAGCTCAAAAGCATCAATTCTTCGGCGCTCAGCCTTCTTTATGGTTCAACTCTCACATCCTTGCAAGATTACTGGAAAAACCATAGCTCTGAATGTTCAAACCACTGCACAATTGCACTCATTTCACACGCTAACAAAGTAATGCTCCAATTTCTCCAAGTGAGGCTTCAACAACTGTGAACCAAGAACTTCCAGATGTTCAAGCTCGATTAAGAAAAGGCAGAGGAATCAGAGATCATGTTGGCAGAAATGTGGCCATATCTCTTATTTTCAAGCATATTCTGATACAAAATACTCTGTTTTTCTGTCCTTCCTTAGTGCTTTATGCACTAAAATGTTTCAGAAAATCATTATGTGTGTCCAAATTATTCTTCCAAGATGAGGTCTCAAGTATTAAAGGAAGTGATATCTTGCTTGCTTGCTACGTTGCTTCAGTTGTATCCAACTCTTTGTGACCCTATGGATGATAGCCTGCCAAATCCTCTGTCCATGGGATTTCCCAGGCAAGAACACTGGAGTGGGTTGCCATTTCCTCCTCCAGGGGATCTTCCTGACCCAGGGATCAAACCCATGTCTCTTATGTCTCCTGCATTGGCAGGTGGGTTCTTTGCAAGCAGAGCCACCTGGGAAGCCCCAACATCAAAACCAAACCCTTAATTAGACTGTTTTGATTTTTTTATATTAAGAACAATTATTTGCTATTATTTTTTAAATTTTTATTCATTTTTGGTTGCACTGAGTCTCGTTGGTGTATGTGGGCTTTCTCTAGTTGTGATGAGCAGAGGCTACTCTTTGTAGTGGTGCTTGAGCTTCTCATTGCAGCAGCTTCTCTTGTTGTGGAGCACAGGCTCAAGGCACACGGGCCTCAGTAGCTGCAGCACCCAGGCTCAGCAACTGTGGTCCATGGGCTAAGCTGCTCTGCAGCATGTGGAATCTTCACAGACCAAGAACTGAATCCATGTCCCTCGCACTGGCAGGTGGATTCATATCCACTGCCCCACCAGGGAAGTCCTAGACTCTGTTGATGTTTTTTTAATTAGGAAAATAAAATTCACTATATTGAGGGCATAATTAAACTTTTTATTTTTAAATCAGAAGTTTCTTGACATGAAATGATCCAGGACAAGCTGCAGAGTCATTCACAGGGCAGTCCTCCCCCACAGGATATCTCAGACCTCATTTAGCCTCTGGCTCTCTCATGTTATGCAACCCTGGGTCTTGTCCTCAGTGAGAACTGCTATACGGCTCCATCCTGTCACATACCATCATTCCTCAGACCAGAAAAGAAAAGCGTGACCATGATTCTGCCTGATCACAGATCTTAACAATGCCCTGGGCTC
>SJYC01030962.1:0-17929 GCA_006408675.1 Madoqua kirkii
ATAAAATTGATCAACAACATAGTAACACCATTTTCCTTGGAGGGAGTTTATAAATATTAAATGAGATAATGAATTAATGAGATAATAAATACTAGCTACCATTAATTGAAAGAACATTCAGTTAAAAAGAGAAAGAAGCAGATGTGACCGAAGTTGTTGTTCAGTCACTAAGTTGTGTCCAACTCTTTGCAACCCCATGGACTGCAGCACACCAAGCTTTCCTGTCTTTCACTATCTCCCAGAATCTGCTCAAACTCATGTCCATTGAGTCAGTGATGCCATCAAACCACCTGATCCTCTGTCATCCCCTTCTCTTCCTGCCTTCAATCTTTTCCAGCACTAGGGTCCTTTCCAGTGAGTCGGCTCTTCCCATCAGGTGGCTAAAGTATTGGAGCTTCACCCTCAGCATCAGTCCTTCCACTGAATATTCAGGACTGATTTCCTTGAGGATTGTCTGGTTGGATCTCCTTGCAGTCCAAGGGACTCTAAGGAGTCTTCTCCAACACCACAGCTCAAAAGCATCAATTCTTCGGCGCTCAGCCTTCTTTATGGTTCAACTCTCACATCCTTGCAAGATTACTGGAAAAACCATAGCTCTGAATGTTCAAACCACTGCACAATTGCACTCATTTCACACGCTAACAAAGTAATGCTCCAATTTCTCCAAGTGAGGCTTCAACAACTGTGAACCAAGAACTTCCAGATGTTCAAGCTCGATTAAGAAAAGGCAGAGGAATCAGAGATCATGTTGGCAGAAATGTGGCCATATCTCTTATTTTCAAGCATATTCTGATACAAAATACTCTGTTTTTCTGTCCTTCCTTAGTGCTTTATGCACTAAAATGTTTCAGAAAATCATTATGTGTGTCCAAATTATTCTTCCAAGATGAGGTCTCAAGTATTAAAGGAAGTGATATCTTGCTTGCTTGCTACGTTGCTTCAGTTGTATCCAACTCTTTGTGACCCTATGGATGATAGCCTGCCAAATCCTCTGTCCATGGGATTTCCCAGGCAAGAACACTGGAGTGGGTTGCCATTTCCTCCTCCAGGGGATCTTCCTGACCCAGGGATCAAACCCATGTCTCTTATGTCTCCTGCATTGGCAGGTGGGTTCTTTGCAAGCAGAGCCACCTGGGAAGCCCCAACATCAAAACCAAACCCTTAATTAGACTGTTTTGATTTTTTTATATTAAGAACAATTATTTGCTATTATTTTTTAAATTTTTATTCATTTTTGGTTGCACTGAGTCTCGTTGGTGTATGTGGGCTTTCTCTAGTTGTGATGAGCAGAGGCTACTCTTTGTAGTGGTGCTTGAGCTTCTCATTGCAGCAGCTTCTCTTGTTTGGAGCACAGGCTCAAGGCACACGGGCCTCAGTAGCTGCAGCACCCAGGCTCAGCAACTGTGGTCCATGGGCTAAGCTGCTCTGCAGCATGTGGAATCTTCACAGACCAAGAACTGAATCCATGTCCCTCGCACTGGCAGGTGGATTCATATCCACTGCCCCACCAGGGAAGTCCTAGACTCTGTTGATGTTTTTTTAATTAGGAAAATAAAATTCACTATATTGAGGGCATAATTAAACTTTTTATTTTTAAATCAGAAGTTTCTTGACATGAAATGATCCAGGACAAGCTGCAGAGTCATTCACAGGGCAGTCCTCCCCCACAGGATATCTCAGACCTCATTTAGCCTCTGGCTCTCTCATGTTATGCAACCCTGGGTCTTGTCCTCAGTGAGAACTGCTATACGGCTCCATCCTGTCACATACCATCATTCCTCAGACCAGAAAAGAAAAGCGTGACCATGATTCTGCCTGATCACAGATCTTAACAATGCCCTGGGCTCTTCCCCCCAGAAGTGCAGCTGGCTGAGGAGCCTCCAAATCAGCCTTAGACACCCAGGCACCCACTGCTAATCTCCAAGCACAACTGAGCCCTGCCTTTTTCTTTTACCACTTAGTGGAGATTCATGTTTTATACTTATATACGGCCATTTTTTCCAGGTATATTATAGAAGTGAAAGAGTGCTGCAACCGTGTCCTCTGAGAAAAACTGGCAAAGATAAGCCAACCCTTGAGGATGTTACATTTGACACTGATAATGAAACCAAAGATGATAAAGGACCCAATGGCAGCCTGAGGAGGGCAGCAGGTACAGGTAGAATCTCCCTCAAAGTGTGGCCTTTAGCATGACACAAGGTAATCCAAGGGCTTCCCTGGTGGCTCAGACAGTAGAGAATCTGCCTGCAATGCAGGAGACCTGGGTTTGATCCCCAGGTCAGGAAGAACCCCTGGAGAAAGAAATAGTTACTCCAGTATTCTTGCCTGGAGAATTCCATGGACAGAGGAGCCTGGCAGGCTACAGTCCATGGGTCACAGAGTCGGATATGACTGAGCAACTAATACATACCCAAGATTATCCAAAGAGACGGTTTCGAGCTGTGCTTTCCAAACCATCTATGGTGAAAAACACTTACCTTCCCTCCCCCACTCCATCATGGACTGATCTCTTGTACAATATAAATGAATTACCAGAAAAATGAAATAAAAAACAAAGATATAAAAATACTAGCCTGTATTTTTTAAATTATTAGATTCACGAGATATATACTTATTCGTTAAGTTGCTATAAAGTTTTCTAAATACTCTCAGCATTGGTACATTGCTCCAGAGTTAAATGCCTCACTTTTATTTTAGCTTCATTCGTGCCAAGCATGGACACACAGTCAGCTCTGTCCTATGCAGGATAACCATGCAGGTCCAGAGAGGTTAGCTTTTCTAGCCCAACTGAGCCAAAATAAAACAAGTCTAAATCTTTTTTTTTGAGAAAATCTTGGCATTCTTAAGGAAAACCTTAATTTAAAGAATTCCTTTAATCCCTCTCCTCTTATAATAGCAACACTAGCTGACCATATGATCTAAATTTGCTTCCAGTATGAATGTACTAGGGGGATGGGGTGAGGTGGATTTACTTTTGCAATATGATACACATGCTGCTGCTAAGTCACTTCAGTTGTGTCCGACTCTGTGCGACCCCAGGCACCTGCATGTAAAACCAGATTATCTAACTACCTGTGGGACCAAGGACAGATTGTCTGAAATCTTCTATAGTCAGTTTTTTAATGCCTTCCTCAAAGGATCATTGTAAGGTTTTGATTTTAAAAATCCAAGTGAATTGATCACATATTAGTATATAGCAGATAGTGGGTTACTTAAATATTAACTCTTGCCTCTATTTCCAGGGCCAGCTGGCATCTATTACAATGGATTGTGGACCCATTCTGATTAATTGGTGCTCATGCCTTTCAGGTCTGATAAATATTTTTAATATTACATCTGTCATTATGTTCCTTATGCAGAATCTGTTCAAAGTTATAGAGGTTAGTATTATAAATTAATAAATGATAAAATAAGGAATTGTATATAGTTTATCAATTTGTCATGAATGTGGTTCATGTGACTCAGCCTTCAGAATCTAATCAAACTTAGGCATACTAATAGAATCAAGTTGTTGAACTTGCAAAGCTGAGAAGTTGCTAAGCCACAGAACCCGTGGAGATGGGATTCAACATTCCCCTGGATCTACCCTCTAACCATCTTAATGATAATTTAAAACACAAAGAGAGCCTGAGTGGAACTGCAGAAAAAGCTGATTGACTACGAGAGCCAAATTCTTCTTGTGCCAGGCAGAGTTCCTTCTGAATATGGAATGGGCTTTTGTAATAGAGGAGTGGTCTGTGGGTACTTCTGGTGCTAATATTCTGGACTCCTACTCCATGCTTTATCCAGACAAGCCCTGAAGGGAACTCTAGAAATGCAAAGGGAGAAGAAACCAATGAATTTGACTTAATGCTGTGTAGTGCTTCCCAGAGCCATCTCTGCCTTTTTTCCAAGGCCACGATCTCATGTTTTCCTGTCCTAAGGCAGCTCCCTTCCTGTTGCTGTGATAGTTTGTGGTTCATCCTCCACAAGAAGCAATCCGTAGGCCATATCTGGAATGAAGCACTGCCAGGCCTTGGTGCTGTAGAATTATTTTCAACTAGTCCTCAGCCTGACACATAGCAAAACGAATTTCCCTATCTGCTTTGTTTTATTCTTAAGGGAAGCTCAACAGGAGGACAAAACAAGGTGGATTCATACTTTTCCCACAATTCCTGACCTCTTTAAATGGAAATTCTCATTGGCAAGCTGAGCACAACGGAGATGCGCTGGGGTGATGTAAAGCCCCGGCATTATTATGAAATATCTTCTCAGGATTCTTTCCCTGCTCAGGTTCTTGTGCAGAAGAAAATTTTCTGAAACTGACAAGCATAATCTCACACTGCAGTTCTGAGAGCTGGCACTGCATACCTGAAAAAGGATTGCAAAATCTTTGCCTGTCAGGGCAAAGCTGCAGAAACCCCATCTCAACTCCGCTTTCCAGCTTTTCTTCATCCTCTCCTGGCTTGGCATAGCTCAAGGATTAAAGGATAAGTTTCAGCTTGCAGCTGGTTGTTTGACTTACCACCTGAGTTTGGAGTATTTGAAAATTTTAGCCACAGAGGCCACCGTGAAATTTCACCTTCAGGGTTGGCTTGCTAAGGCAGAACAAAAGTCGTTGTTTAAGTTACTAGCAGATTTTTTAATGCCTTGGAATATTCCAATTGTATGACTATTTCTGCTTATTAAGAATGACTCAGCAATAAACAGAGGTCCATTCCCCTGTGCACACAAAGGCCTCTTTCCTACTTTTTTAACCTTAGGGATATCACTTAGTGTCATTTCCGTACACTGAGTGTTCCACAGTTTGATGGGCACTTCCGCACACAGTACCTCACTTCAGCTTCATGACAAGCCCTGAAGTCAGATCATTTCCTTTCACTGGGGAGTTCAGAGCATTTAGTGTCTTGTCACGAGCACTTACAAGTTGCTGCTAGAGCTGATAGTCAGACCTAGTTCTCCTGACTCCACTAACTAGTATGAGTCCCTGCTGTCAATGTGAGACTAGGTGATCCGACTCCTGACTGAGGTCCATGACGGAGGATGGAGGGGAAGAACCAGGACTCAGAGAGGACAGCTGACACCCTGAAGCTCACGTGACTCTGCCTACCACCTACACAGACTGTGTGATGATGCCGGTGCACAGGGGTGACCAACTCAGCTGCCTGGGTCGGTCCTGACTTTAGCACTGAGACTCCTGTGTCCTGGGAACCCCCTCAATCCTGGAAACCAGGATGACTCGCCAAGAGTTGGACACGACTGAGCAAACTTCGCATGAGGGAGTTTACCAAGCAAGGACTTCGTTATTTGTGCTGGCACCTTGCATATTGGTACTCTTTTGTCTTTGTTCATAAGTAAACAACTTTTTGTTGCTGACATAAACTTTGCCATCTTTGATTTGAAGATAAGACTCAGAATAGATGTTTGGTTCACTTAACTCTTAACTCTGTCTGGTAATAACTGTGAGACATGCTGGGTTTCTTCAGTGTTTTGCTGCTAAGAAAATGGTGCTCCCAATCAAGGCTGATTGACTGGTAATTTGCAGACTTAATTTGGCCTGTGAGTTAGCATGACTAATTCTAATTGATTTTTTTTTCTTTCATGTATATTCTTCTTCTTCTTTTTTTTAATTAAAAAAATATATTAGCAATCTGATTCCTGGGCATATTCTGGACAAAACCATAATTCAAAAAGATACCTGCACCCCTGTATTCACAGCAGCACTAGTCACAATAACCAAGACATGGAAGCAACCTAAAGGTATATTGGCAGATGAATGGACAAAGATGTGGCACATAGGTAGAATGGAATACTACTCAGACATAAAGAAGAGTGAGCTAATGATGCTTGCAGCACCATGGATACATCTAGAGATTATTACACTAAGTGAAGTGAAAAGAAAGAGAATACCATATCACTTCTATGTGAAACCTTAAATTGGCACAAATGAATCTAACTACAAAACAGAAACAGACCCACAGACATGGAGAACAGACTCGTGACTGCTGACTGGGACAGAGTTGAGGGTCGAAGTGGGAGACAGGAGTTAGCAGATGTTAAGCACTACTACATATAGGATGGATAAACAGGGTCCTTCCAATTCATAATCCTGAATTAGGTATGCAGATTTTAAGGTGGACCTACAACATTTAATATATTACACTGAGAGATGTATCTGTGGGCAAAGCTCATGCCAGATTTTTAAAAGAAAATTTTGTTCCTATCTGTTGTCTAAATGTATATTTCATGATCTGAACAGCTTCATAGACTTGGAAAACTTGCCCTACTGACTGATTCCACAAGAGTAAAACCTCCTTTGTATAAAATGAATTTACGTGGAGTTGAATGTGCCAGTGCATTCCCAAATAGTGTAAAAAATAAAATCCATCCTGGATATTCTCCTATCAATAGTCAGTAAATCCCAAAGATTCCAGCTCCATTGTACCTTATTTTCAGAAAAAGTCCCTTGAAGTAGTTAAACAACTACTTCAGAAGAGTGAAACACTTGCCAAATAAATTGAAACTCTTAACATTTGAGAGCCGGATACAGGCTGGACTTCAGCTCCCTTTCTCCTCTGCACTGTATGCCTCTTTGCCATGCACAACTTATACAACTGTATGAGACGCTGTGTGTAATGGTGATCGGGCTCAGTCCATAATCTGTCCACATGCAGAGCTAACAAATTTTACACATCTTTCATTCCCGCCAATATCTAGAAACCACAGTTATCCATACCCATGTTCTATATATCCTTGACTCCTCTTTTCTTTTTGACCTTCTATTCCAATCTTTTACATTTTCTTGGCCTTGTTTTCATTTATGTTTAATTACGTGTTTTCCACAAACTACATCAAGTCTCTGTGTTGAGAAGTAATACTAGAACATCAATAAATACAATATACGTGAATACGTACACATACATCCCTAAACTCAGCTGTGCCTTGCAGAGCAGCTAAAGAAGCACTCATCCATTTTTACTGAGTTATGTTGAGCTGAACTAACCTGATGTTTTTATATCCCCAGAAATAAGATGGATAAGAAAGCTTTCAGTCATTTTCAATAGGATTGACTATCTTGTCTTTGTTCGAGCTCTACTCATGGTTTGATCATTACAGGTTACCATATTTCTTTTCAAAACTTGACTGCCAAGGGTGAGGGTTATGGCTTACTGGAAGTCCTGAAGACATGAGGCATATCACTCAAAGCAGAACTTTTGAGCCAGACCGTTTATCTGAGGGCACAAGATGCTGTTATTTACAGCAAACTGAGCTAAACAACAGGCAGAAAAAGTCTGTTTACTGAAATACAGCACACAAAGAATGACAGAATGGGCACCACTGGGAAAGTAAGCAGAACATTTCTGTATCCTCATGCTCTAATAATGTGGGTCTGGTTGTTAGAACTTGAATATCTTAACATAATTAAATACTTGGGGATATTTCTTGGGGAATTAAATGCCTGCTGAGCAAGCATACCCTAGGGGATGAGGGAGAGCAATGGGTTAGGATTTCAGAGAATGCCAGGAGAAACAGGATAAAACAGCATATGGGAGCTTTTTCAGTAAGAAAAATGGGAAAATGTGGCTTCTATTGACATTATTAATAACTGAATTTCAGGATAGCTGGGCAATTGTTATGGTAAGCAAAATGTTTCCATAAATTGATTTCAATGGCACACACTGCTATTTACTACTTCTCAAGATACAAAATGTTCATTCTTAGATGTTTCCAGTATGGCTTTTTTTCTGTCATTCTCAAGCACAAAAACTCCTTGATGCTCCACGTATTTTATATTTATAGTTTGACTTTAAATCTCAACTATTAATCCAGCAGGAATTAGTGTGGGATTGTGATGTGAAATTTCTAGCATCAAGATTGTATCACATTGCACTGTGATCCTTTTCATACTGTTCATGGGGTCATCACTGCAGACAGTGACTGCAGCCATGAAATTAAAAGACACTTGTTCCATAGAAGAAAAGCTATGACAAACCTAGACAGTGTATTAAAAAGCAGAGACATTACTTGCTGACAGAGGTAGAAAAGATAGAAGGCAGATGGAGAAGGGGATGACAGAGGATGAGATGGCTGGATGGCATCACTGACTCTCAATGGACATGAGTTTGAGCAAGCTCCAGGAGATGGTGAAGGACAGGGAAGCCTGGTGTGCTGCAGTCCATGGGGTCACAGAGTCAGACATGACTGAGTGACTGAACAATGACAACAAAGAGGACAGCAACACTGTGCCCCATGACATTTGCCTCAGAGAGGCAGAGAGTGAATGTTAAAATCTGTGATGGCTTTTAGCGTCCCAGTCTCTTATAAGAGAGCCATGTAGCTATCCATCTAAAGCAGATCTTAGAAAAGGTGTACTAGTTGACAAGTAAGATGAAAGATAGCTGATAACTCATTCGGTGTCTGAACAAATGAATTAAAATATTTTATAGAATTCCTAAACAGATTTGAGGATGGGAAATCAAGAAAACAATCTCTCTCTCTCCCCTTCTCTGATTTCAGTGTCAGCAAAATTCTTTAATTAAATAACTACCCAAACCAGTTGAACAGCTGAAGGCTCTGCACTGAGATGCTCCACCCTTTAATTTCCACTTCTGTGAGGGAGGAGCCTGGTGGGCTGATGTCCATGGGGTCCCACAGGGTCGGACACGACTGAAGCAACTTGGCGCAGCAGAGATGAGAAGCTTTACCTCGCCTATCTAGAGCCATGAGATGCAAGAACTAGGCTGGGTACAAAAAGGGATTAGGAGGTGCAAAGACACAGTCACCCAGGAATTCACAGTCTATATGCATCACGATGTTCACGGTTCCCTTCATCTCTAAACAAGCTAATTTTCTAATGTCTTCACCATTGCTACATGATTATACAGCTATTAAATACTGGCTTAGATTCTTGAAGATATATCAACAACATTTTCTGTTTTGTAAATCTGCTTTTGTGAATACGTGATACACAGGTGACCTTTTGTTACTTTGAAATGGTAGTAAAAGCACCTAGCTTGGTAAAATATTATGTGAGCACAGGCAGAGAAAAGGCAAAGGGCTGGAAAGGGTGTACTTCAGAATCTGGTCCAGCCCTGCTTCCTATGAGCTCTGTGACCAGGGGTCCAGTTGTTAGTATCTCTGGGCTGCACTTCTCATATATCATGGGTGTACATAAGATGATCTCTAAGGATTACAAAGTGATCTGTCCAGATTTGTATTGTTCAGAGAGTCTGTAACTGTAAAGACAAAGTTGGAGCCTGTTTATAACTCTCACCAATTTCTTACGTTATTAAACATAAAGGGACTGTGCTATGGGAACAGAAGAAGTCCTTTTCCCTTGAGGAGATACAAGTTGCTCCACAAAAGGCGAAAGAAGTCCGTGTTAAGGTAATCACCTGAGAGTGCATATAAGCCTAAAGTTTTATCACCCCTATTTTGAATATATCATTATTGTGAGGTTGGATCCTTAACTAAGGAAATGTTTCCCAATTTTCAGTTACTAACTCTCATTCTGTTTTTTTAATTGATAAGACCATAGTGGGTATAAAATTGATGACTTAGTTATTGATTAAAAAACAACTCTATTAATTTGCTCTATATAACTTTTATTTGTTAAATTTTTATTGACAGTGATAAAAATCGTTAATTATTATAATTAATGAATATTTTTAAAATCTTCTGGGTATCAAATAACACTGAGATTACTTTTCACAAAGAATAAGAAACTCATTTGTGCCTGGAGAAATGACAGCTTCCTGGAACATTCCTCCCATTCCTTTGGACAGAGCCTAACCATTGTTTTGATCATCAGGTTATTGAATAGTCATTGCTGCCATCTTTCTTTGGCCATCTCTTGTTATCTGAGCACTGTGGTAACATACAATTTTGCTCGCTTCTCTTAGGCACACCATTCCCATTCCATCTATCTTTCATCAAAAGGAGGAACTAACTAAAAATCTGGGCTTCCCTGGTGGCTCAGAGGTTAAAGCATCTGCCTCCAATGCAGGAAACCCAGGTTCAGTCCCTGGGTTGGGAAGATCCCCTGGAGAAGGAAATGGTAACCCACTCCAGTATTCTTGCCTGGAGAATCCCATGGACAGAGAAGCCTTGTAAGCTACAGTCCACAGTGTCGCAAAGTGTTGGACACGACTGAACGACTTCACTCACTAAATCTTCTGGGTATCAAATAACACTGAGATTACTTTTCACAAAGAATAAGAAACTCATTTGTGCCTGGAGAAATGACAGCTTCCTGGAACATTCCTCCCATTCCTTTGGACAGAGCCTAACCATTGTTTTGATCATCAGGTTATTGAATAGTCATTGCTGCCATCTTTCTTTGGCCATCTCTTGTTATCTGAGCACTGTGGTAACATACAATTTTGCTCGCTTCTCTTAGGCACACCATTCCCATTCCATCTATCTTTCATCAAAAGGAGGAACTAACTAAAAATCTGGGCTTCCCTGGTGGCTCAGAGGTTAAAGCATCTGCCTCCAATGCAGGAAACCCAGGTTCAGTCCCTGGGTTGGGAAGATCCCCTGGAGAAGGAAATGGTAACCCACTCCAGTATTCTTGCCTGGAGAATCCCATGGACAGAGAAGCCTTGTAAGCTACAGTCCACAGTGTCGCAAAGTGTTGGACACGACTGAACGACTTCACTCACTCATTCACTGAACTAAAAATCTACTTCTGTGCCTGGTAACAAACTGCATTCTAGTTCTCTCACAGGAGCACCAGTTTACTTCAAAAATTCTGAGATTAAAAAATACAGCCAGAGGCAGCAGTACTATAAATTTCTTAAAGAGAAAAATTTTGGTGTGATGGTTGATCCTCAGCTGAGAATTTGAGAATCAACACTATTATATTGGGCAGTAATCCAGCATAAATAATCATAGTCTTTTCAAGAAAGAGATAAATGTCTTCCCAACTGTAAAACAACCTCTTTGCTGGTTGGTGAATATTGTTTTCTTTGAACCCAGGTGTTGGCAATGGGAATCTGTCAAACAGATGCCCATGTGATGAAAAGGAGCAATAGTGTCTAAGTTTCCAGTGACTGTGGGATATGAAGCCACAGGGGTTGCAGACAGCACTGGAGAGGGAGTCACTGCAGTGAAACTAGGTGTGCAAATGTTGAGCCACGAGTGAGATAAGTAGGGTTGTCTATCCTATCAAAGGAAATAGTGCAACTAGGAATTACTAGAGGAGGCTTAATGAATTTAGGAGGATAAAAGAACACAAGAAAAATGGGTCGTATAGAGTGAAACTTAATTTGGCAAAGTCTCAACCCCTAGCAAACAAATTTGATGTGCTTATAAACTTTAGAATACAGGCATACCTTGTTTTACTGCACTTTGCTTTATTATGCTTCTAAGGAAATGCATTTCTTTCTTTCTTTCTTTTTTTTTTTTTTACTAAATAATATTTTATTGACCTTCAGCTCAGCTCAGTCGCTCAGTGGCATCTGACTTTTAGCAACCCCATGAATCGCAGCACGCCAGGCCTCCCTGTTCATCACCATCTCTCGGAGTTCACTCAGACTCACATCCAAGTTTGAGGCAGCCCTGCCTCAAGCAAGTTTATCAGTGCCATTTTTCCAATAGCAAAATTTAAATTAAGATATATACACTTATTTTACACAATGCTATGGCATACATAATAGACTATGGGATGGTATAAGCATGATTTTTTTTTATGCACTGGGAAACCAAAAAAATTGTGTTACTCACTTTACAATAATGATCTAGAACTGCACCTGTGATATCTCCAAGGCATGCCTCTACTCTTAGGCTTCTTGCATAAGGCATGGCTCAATTCACATTCGTCTATTTCATCCTTTAATGTTAATGTCCAACACATTATATCATGTTTTCTCTCTGGATGACAAAGTCATCCCTTACTTTCTGCCTCAGTGTAGAGAATGCAATGCTTGTCGCAACCCAGATGGCAACTTTGTATAAGGACCCAGTAGGTTTCAGTCACTTTTCTCTTATGCCATTTAATTGTTCCTGTGCTAATTTTTGAATTGAATTAACCTGAATATTTGCCATATCAAACGGCATCTGGTCATGTAGTCCTGGCTGACAGCAGCACCAGATTTACATGCAAGGGCAAGCCAGTCTATCACTTCTTGAGCACCAGTACATTCACTGAGCACACGGTGAGAAAGTCTGTTTAACTGGATGTGGATTTTCCACTGGATACAGGGCCATTATTAAGATTGGCAAGGTAAGAAGCAGGGTGGGCTATTTCCTATTTTATTTTTTAAACGCTTTTTTTTTTTTAAAGGAAAACTAAAGTTTTTTTTTTTTATAAAACAAAACTTTTGAAGGCATCTCATATGCAGGCTGTTTCTACACAATGCCAAATTAACTGAAAGAAAATGAAAAACTCAGATTCAAAATTTTATTTCTGAATAAGTGAAAATAAAATCTCTAGATTTAATTTTGTATCCTCTGTATTTCTTTCAGGTTCTTTTCTAAAATTTAGATTCACATCTAAAATTAATCTCTTTTCACAAAATAACTATTAATGCTGGTGTGTTAATTTGCTAGGGCTGTTGTAGCAAACTGCCACAGACTGGGTGGCTTAAACAACAGAAACTTATTGTCTCACATTTTGGAAACTAGGAACCCCAAATCAAAGTGTTGGCAGGACTGGTTTCTTCTAAGAGCTGTGAATGAAAGATCTGTTCCAGGTCTCTCTCCTTGGCCGTCTTCTCCCAGTGTCTCTTCATGTCACCTTCCTTCTATGCCAGTCTTTTTATCCAAATTTTCCCTTGTTATAAGGACATCAATCATACTGGATTAGAACCCATCTAATTACCTTATTTTAAAGTTTATTACTTCTGCAAAAACCCTATCTCCAAATGAGATCACATTCTGAGGTACTGGGAGTTAAGACTTCAATGAATGAATAAGTAGCTAGGTGGGAGGACAAAATGCAACCTCTAACGGCTAGCATATAGTATAAAAACATGAAAGCTTGAGTGACTATTTGGACTCGGCTTATGTCAGACGAACTGAGGAGCCTCTTGATAAAAGTGAAAGAGGAGAGTGAAAAATCTGGTTTAAAACTAAGATCATGGCATCTGGGCTCATCACTTCATGGCAAATAGATAGGGAAGCAATAGAAACAGTGACAGATTTTTATTTTCTTGGGCTCCAAAATCACTGTAATTGCTGACTGCAGCCATGAAACTAAAAGACACTTGCTTCTTGGGAGAAAAGCTATAACCAATCTAGACAGCATATTAAAAAGCAGAGACATCACTTTGCCTACAAAGGTCCATCTATAGAGTCAAAGCTATGGTTTTTCCAGTAGTCATGTATGGATGTGGACCATAAAAAAGGCTGAGTGCTGAAGAATTGATACTTTTGAACTGTGATGTTGGAGAAGACTCTTGGACTGCAAGGAGATCAAACCAGTCAATTCTAAAGGAAATTAGTCCTGAATATTCATTAGAAGGACTGACGCTGAAGGTGAAGCTCCAGTACTTTGGCCACTTGATGCAAAGAACTAACTCACTGGAAAAGACCCTGAAGCTGGGAAAGGTTGAAGACAGAAGGAGAAGAAGGTGACAGAGGATGAGATGGTTGGATGGCATGACCAATTCAATGGACAGGAGTTTGAGCAGGCTCCAGGAGTTGGTGATGGACAGGGAAGCCCGGCATGCTGCAGTGCATGGGGTTGCGAAGAGTCAGACACAACTGAGCAACTAAACTGACTCTCTATGTCACTCTTAGTAAGTAGAAGAAGTGGGTAAAACAACACACAATTCATAACTACTAAAACCATTCCCCAAACAATCCCGTATGTGGTGGTCTCATCCAACTCTGAAGTCTTAAAAATTGTCCATATATTAGTTGAGTTGAAATTTCTATCTCCAGCACTCTCTCTGAACCCCAAATTCTTTCATCCAATAACATACCTGACATCTCCCTTTGAGAATCCCACAGGTATCTCAAACTGAGTATGTATCAAATGGAATTCTTAATTTTCTTCTTCCCTGTCACCAAGACATACTTATGCTCACTCTAATTTTCTTCATCCTTGATCTTCCCTCTCGATTACCTTATATACAATTGAGCGGCAAGTCCTGCTAACTTTACCTACAAGGTATATTTTAAATCTTTCCGTTTTCTTCATCTCACTACCATCATCATATCTTCATTGGATGCAATGGCCTTCCTTTTATTGTTTTCATTACTCCTCTCCATCGCCAGTAATTCTCCATTTACAAATCAGAGTAATTTTATAAAACATAAATTGGTTTGCATTACATCTTTGCTAAAAATCCTTCAATAGCTTCCATTCTCGGAACAATCTCATCTAACCCACCATGATCCACTCACACTCACCTCTCATGAGATCTGTAAGCCTGCTGAGCTGTCCCTGTCTTGCATGAATATATTTACACGAGGTATTCTCATTATCTGGAATGTTCATCTACTGAGCCCTTATGTGGTTGCTTCCTTAACATTATTCTCAGTTTAAAGATCACCTGCTGGGAAAAGGTACAATACTGGAAGAAACAGAAAAGTGAAAGTGTTAGTCGCTCAGTCGTGCCTGACTCTTTGCGACCCCATGGACTGTAGACTGCCAGGCCCCTCTGTCCATGGGATTCTCTTGGCAAGAATACTGGATAGCCATTCCTGGGTAGCCATTCCTGTCTCCAGGGGTTCTTCCTGAGCCAGAAATTGAACCCAGGTTTCCTGCATTGCAGGCAAATTATTTACCACTGAACCACCAGGGAAGAAACAGAAAGACTACCAATTTAGATTTGCATCCTAGTAAAATATAATCTAAAAATTAAGGAGAAAAAAATAGTTTCTCTGGAGGAGAGTGAAAAGTTGGCTGAAAGCTCAACATTCAAAAACAAAGATCATGGCACCTGGTCCCATCACTTAATGGGAAATAGATGGGGAAACAATGAAAACAGTGTCAGACTTTATTTTGGGGGGCTCCAAAATCACTGTAGATGGTGATTGCAGCCATGAAATTTAAAGACACTTACTCCTTGGAAGAAAAGTTATGACCAACCTATATTCAAAAGCAGAGACATTATTTTGCCAGCAAAGGTCCATCTAGTCAAGGCTATGGTTTTTCCAGTAGTCATGTATGGATATGAGAGTTGGACTGTGAAGAAAGCTGAGTGCTGAAGAATTGATGCTTTTGAACTATGGTGTTGGAGAAGACTCTTGAGAGTCCCTTGGACTCTCAAGGAGATCCAACCAGTCCATTTTAAAAGAGGTTGGTCCTGGGTGTTCTTTGGAAGGAATGATGATAAAGTTGAAACTCCAGTACTTTGGCCACCTCATGTGAAGAACTGACTCATTGGAAAAGACTCTGATGCTGGGAGGGATTAGGGGCAGGAGGAGAAGGGGACAACAGAGGATGAGATGGCTGGATGGCATTGCCAACTCAATGGACATGAGTTTGAGTGAACTCTGGGAGTTGGTGATGGAGAGGGAGGCCTGGATTGCTGCAATTCATGGGGTCACAGAGTCGAACACGACTGAGCAACTGAACTGAATTGAGCTGAAATAGTGTCTAAAAAAAAAAAAAATCACCTGCTTGCTCAAAAAATTCTTTATTTCTTTCTATCCACTCCATCTAAGCACGAATCTATTTCTGTTATTCAAGGTAACATGACTGCTTCATTAATAGTATGGTCCCAAATCTCAAATTCTCATGCCTTTACTTTTCGTTAGCCCACAAGCTCCAGGAAGGTGTGGACCAAGTCTCTGTTCCCTGCATTGCTTAGCAAGGAGCCTGGACATAGTAACAACTCAATAAATAATAATTGGAATAGTATGAATGAATAAAGGAAAAAGATGTCCAAATATGTGGAAGACTAAAAAGGTGAGGAGATGGTGGAAAATATGCATATGGCTATTCAAACAGGTTTATTCCAGGAAAGAGATGAGAGAAGGGACATTGGATATAGTTAAATTAGTATTCTACTTTTTTACTGTGCTAGTAAAACTACCAGAGAAATTACAAGAAAAGGCAGAACATGCCCAGTTTAGTTTCTGACCACAAAGAACTCATCAATAAAATGTGTTGTTGGATGAGCTGAATGATTAATGACATTTGAGAGAATGGCCACATGGATTTCAAAGCTCCAAGTTCAGGAACTGAACTGAGAGCTTGGGAGGCCACAGCTGAAATTACAGCTCATGGATAGTGGGTATGGCACCTCTTTCTGTACCCACATAAATCTCTGCTTATAAGTTTAGACATTTCAAAACACATTCATATATAGATACAGGTCTTTCTGTTTTCAGGTTTCCTTGCTCCTTGCTGTGTAATAGGATTAAGAGTGCTCTAGGAGGAAGATGAATTTTGGCTAGAATCTTATTGTTGGATGAGTTGAATGATTAATGACATTTGAGAGAATGGCCACATGGATTTCAAAGCTCCAAGTTCAGGAACTGAACTGAGAGCTTGGGAGGCCACAGCTGAAATTACAGCTCATGGATAGTGGGTATGGCACCTCTTTCTGTACCCACATAAATCTCTGCTTATAAGTTTAGACATTTCAAAACACATTCATATATAGATACAGGTCTTTCTGTTTTCAGGTTTCCTTGCTCCTTGCTGTGTAATAGGATTAAGAGTGCTCTAGGAGGAAGATGAATTTTGGCTAGAATCTTCTTTAATATAGCACAAGTTAGTTGCTCAGTCACATCTGACTCTTTGCAACCTAGGGACTATGTGCTGGTTGCATAGTCCACTGGAATTCTCTAGGCAACAATACTGGAATCAGTAGCCATTCCCTTCTCCAAGGATCTTCCCAACCCAGGGATTGAACCTGGGTCTCCTGGATGACAGTCAGATTCTTTACCATATAAGCCACCAGGGAAACCCTAATAACACATAGTACAGGGTAAAAATCCCCCAACTGATTTAACTACATTTTCTTCCTGAAGCTATACATGGATTGATAATCTATTGCAACATGGAAGTTCAACTTTGATGAAAAATAATTTATTTACAAAAGACTCAGTTATGATCACTAAGAACATGCTGGTTAAACCAAATCTAAAACAAATTTGGCATAGGTTTGTGCTGTTTCTGGTTCTCTTTGTGGCACTGTGATGAGAATGAGTCATTCGGTCCTAGTAACTCATCAAAGTGATCTTCTGAATTTTATGTTCTATGATTGGAGATGCTTTGCAGGTTCTGCCTTTTTACCCTAGGTCCAGCATTTACAGAACTTGTCTCCTCACAGGTCACCCCTGACTCAATGTGTGTGGTCTTTGGCCTGGGAGGAGTTGGCCTTTCGGTCATCGTGGGCTGTAAGTCAGATGGTGCATCCAGGATCGTTGGGGCTGACCTCAGCAAAGACAAATTTGAAAAGGCTGTGGCTGTAGGAGCCACTGAGTGCATCAGCCCCCAGGACTTCACCAAGCCCATCAGTGAGGTGCTATCGTTTTGAAGTTATCGGGCATCTTGAAACTATGGTAAGAGCCACAATAACGGAAGCCACACAATACACAAGCTACCTCGATTGCACAAAGGGAAACTCATTTTTCATAGCTTTACTAATAGGAACTACCTATTAGGCAAAATGCCTGGTAATTGTGAAGCAGTTGTGCCTAAAGCCACACGAAAACTTATGTGCAGATCTGCCTGTAAAGTTAAGTATCACATCATACTGCTCTCATGTGACTAGACTGCAAGGAAGTCAACCATCAGGGCAAATTGTTCAAGTATTAATCTGCTTTGCATATATGGCTTTTTTTTGCAACAATGTTTACATCTCTTGAACATCAGTAAGCCAAATAGCCTAAAGTGACTCTCTAGGGAGACAGCAGGTGCAAAGGGGATGGGTGGAGGAGCAATTCCAAATTTGGCCATCTTCCCTCAAAACCATGGTGTAGCCAATTTCTCACTCTATACCTGAGCTTTGCTTCCTCTTATCTGCTGCTGCTGCTGCTAAGTCGT
>SJYC01030964.1:27-28645 GCA_006408675.1 Madoqua kirkii
CCTTTAACACATTGGAACCATTCTTTTTGGATTCAAATGCAAATATTTTTAAAAAGCACTTGTTACAAAATAAGGTGAATTGGGTTTTGAAAACAACTCATTGCATAATGTAAGTTACTTGATTAGGAAAGAAATAGTGAAAGGGAGGATACAAAGGAGGAGCACATTTTAAGTGATTAACTTTAAGAATTATTTTATAACTAGATGAAACTGAAAAGCATAGTATAAAAGATTTGTCAGCATACATGAAAATTTCAGGAAAATATGTTTTTTCATAATACTATTTCCAAATTGGGAAATGAATATGTCAAGGCTGTATATTGTCACCCTGCTTATTTAATTTATATGCAGAGTACATCATGAGAAATGCTGGGCTGGATGAAGCACAAGCTGGAATCAGAATTGCTGGGAGAAATATCAATAACCTCAGATATGCAGATGACACCACCCTTATGGCAGAAAGTGAAGAAGAACTAAAGAGCTCTTGATGAAAGTGAAAGAGGAGAGTGAAAAAGTTGGCTTAAAACTCAACATTCAGAAAACAAAGATCATGGCATCTGGTCCCATCACTTCATAGCAAATAGATGGGAAAACAATGGAAACAGTGACAGACTTTATTTTGGGCTCCAAAATCACTGCAGATGGTGATTGCAACCATGCAATTAAAAGACACTTACTCCTTGGAAGGAAAGTTATGACCAACCTAGACAGCATTTTAAAAAGCAGAGACATTACTTTGCCAACAAAGGTCCATCTAGTCAAAGTATGGTTCTTTCAGTAGTCATGTGTGGATGTGAGAGTTGGGCTATAAAGAAAGCTGAGTGCCATAGAATTGATACTTTTGAACTGTGGTGTTGGAGAAGACTTTTGAGAGTCCCTTGGACTGCAAGGAGATCAAACCACTCCATCCTATAGGAAATCAGTCCTGAATATTCATTGGAAGGACTGAAGCTGAAGCTCCAGGACTTTGGCGACCTGATGCAAAGAACTGACTCCTTGGAAAAGACCCTGATGCTGGGAAAGATTGAAGGCAGGAGGAGAAGGGGACAACAGAGGATGAGTTAGTTGGCTAGCATCATCGACTCAATGGACATGAGTTTGAGTAAACCCTGGGAGTTGGCGATAAACAGGGAAGCCTGGCGTGCTGCAGTCCATGGGGTTACAGAGAGCCGGACTACTGAGTGACTGAACTGATGATACTATTAAACATACAAGTTCAGCTACAATCACAGTGTAATATATATATTACATATATATCCTAATAGTCGGCTCAATAAAGCAGTCCCTAGTCCCAATTTGCTTAGTAATGACTCCATTTAACAAAATAATGTTTTCAATTTATACATCTATACTGGCACAGCTTGCTATATCTATTTACATTTTTGCTGTCTAGTTGCTAAGTCGTGTCCAACTGTTTGTGACACCATAGCCCACCAGGCTTCTCTGTCCATGTCTCCAGGCAAGAAAGAGTTGTCATTTCCTTCTCCAGGGGATTTTCTTGACCCAGGGATTGAACTCACGTCTCCTGTATTGCAGGTGGATTATTTACCTCTTGGCCACTGGGGAAGCCCCATATCTATATATACAATATACTTAATTCTTAATAAAATTTAAACATTTTATAAAATGTTTTGCGGTAATTTTTTAAGAGGGTAGTTCTATTTATTATAAAGCTTTTATTCTCTATAGGTAAAGCATTAAGACACCTATATGAAACATATGAAATACTTTGTAAGAAAAGTAAGTAACATGAGTACAACAGAAATTGGAGGTTTCAATATAAGGTTACAATACAGCTTGTACATTCCTGCCTTGGGAGATTGCACAAAAGTCTAGGTACTTAAGAGCATTTACTTTTACATGATGTGTATTTTCCAATGAAAAGTGGCTTGAAACCAAGGAGTAAAATTTCTTTCCTTTGCCAGTTTCTTGATCTATGCTTAATCTAGGTTTGAAAAACAAAGCAAAACAAAAAACAGCAGAAATATCTAAAAAGGTATATTAAATTCCTTTGTGAAGTACCTTGATCATCAGCTGTTCCTCTATGGCAATTCTCAAAGCACTTATAGTTACAATTTATTAGAAAATATATACATATACACAATATATATATACACAATACACACACATACACTCTCCACCTAAGAATCATGAGAGATTTCCTTCCCTCATCCATTAGTAACGTCTACAGTTACAACCCAAACACCTAATAAAGGAAAATTGATTCCCTAAAGCATTTTTAACTGGAAAAATACACAAAGTATGTTAATGTTTATGACCCTTATCTCAAATTTTGAGAAAACTTGTTATGCAAGGATATCTAAAGTTATATACAAATATAGTTACACCAGAAGAAATGAATCTAAAAAGGAATAAACCTTTACCCCTCTTAGACTAGCTTTTTAAATGAACTCCACTTTATGCCTAGAGTTTCTTATGAATTTTTTTAAATGTTGTGTATGTCACAATTTTATATTTTTAGTGCTTATTATGAAACTTTGTGAAATCGTTTCTCACTTCTGAGCTCATTATGCCCAAACAGTGAACAGAAAGATCGTCTTCATTCTTCCCAGGGAAACCTGCCTATAAGCTTTCATATCACAGAAAGTGCTGGTCCTAAGGAGAGATCAGGAAATGGATAGTTTTTATGCATTTTTCATTTCTAATCAACAAAGCCATGAAGCGGTATCAAACTGAGTTCTTGGTTGTTAAATCAGAGGATTAAAGAAATAGCTATAAGAATGTTAAATAAATATCCAACTTCTTGTTTAAAAAATAACTTATGATTTTATCTACTTAAATCATGAGTGAAAAGTATTAATTTATTATGCAATTTTTCTTTTCATTTCAACCACATATCAAGCAATGAATTAGGTAAACACGTAGCTCATGGTGGTGAGTAAAACAGATGTGGCCTCTGCCCTCACAGAGCATGGAATGTAGCAAGACACCCACTTAATAAGAAAGTAAATAAACATACAAATATATCACTTAAACACATGATGTGTTAAGTAGGGCAGTGACTAAAGCACTGTGTTAGAGAAAAAAAATGGAAGGAAGGAATCTCCCAACTTTCTATAAGGTGTCTTGGAAGGCCATTCTGAAAAGATACAATTTAAGTTCACATCTGAATGATGAGCTGGAACAGGCCCTATGAAGAGAGGGGCAGAATTCCCCAGTTGGAGGAACCATATATCCAAAGGCCAGTGAAATGGAAAAATTGACCATCTCCTACTGGGAACTGAGAACAGGTCAGAATGGCCTGAAAACATTAATAATATTCTAAATGCTGATTCCTTATGAAGACTTTTATATATTTATCTCAATAGTCAGCACTTGTCCAGAAAAGAACATGCTTTAGCTATTACCAAGATTAACATTAAATGATGTTTACTTAGAAAAAGAAAATGGCTATCGATAGATAGATATAGCTTTTCCAGAATACTCTTTCCTCCATGACCGTAACTCCAACTTGCAAAATTCTTTCCATCAGCATTTTATTTCTCACTGCTGTCTGTATCAAAAAGTTTTTCTTTACCTCTGTAACAATCAGCTGACTGAGGCCTCATAAACTAGCTTGCCATATTCACCTCCTTCATGCATATCTATTTTATTTCTCTTCTTGTTTCTGACGCCCTCATAGAACTGGATTCCCTTCACCAATCAGCCTTAGATTCCCGTAATTCTTTCTACCACTCTTCTGACATTGCCAGTCACCCAACAGGCTACAGAGAAGTGAATTATGTCTTTTCTCTGAGAATTCAACCCTCTATACATGCAAAGTTTTAGAAGACAGAAACCGTGCTAAATTTTTTTTTTCTTGAAACAGTACCTAGTAAAGCATTCTATGCCCAATGAACACTACGCAGAGAAAGAGAGAACACAGTTTTCTCATCAGGAACTCAGCTCTAGCAGTACTGAGGCCCTATTTCACCTATACCTGCTTCTAGAAGCTTGGTATGGCAGAATTCTAGCTTAATCTGGGCTGTTGTCCCTTTGAAACAAATGATCATCATAACATGTCATTTTGTAAGAGTGCCAGTTTCCCCCAATTCTAGAGTTTATCTTGTGTGAAGGATATTAATATCTATCTTTTTCTTCTCGTTGCTTTGAATATCTCAGTTCACCCAAATGATTTCCTCTAATGATAGTCAGAGTAAAAATGAAGAAACTGCCAACTTCCCTACACTGGACATTATTTCAGAGGATCAACCGGCCCCCAGCCACCAGACTTAGGACTTTCATAGAAGAGATCAAGCACGTTCCTTTGGTGTCGGTGCAACACGCAGTGCTTGTAGGAACAGCAACAAGCCCTGAAAGAAAACACCTAGCCATCCCCAGAAGTCTCCACACCGCCCCTAGGAGGCCTCCCACATGAGGCCTCTCCCCTTTTAACCAAGAATATTTTTCTCTTTTTAAAAAATTTACACAAGGAAATATCCCTGAGCGTCTATATCCCAATTACTTTACCCCGAGACTAACCTGGCATTTTGATCGCACTCATATGGGTTGTCTCTCCACCGCCTGAGAATAACCACCTCACTATTCCATGGGCAATGCAAACTAACATGGCCAAAACTAAATCCTTGGTTTTCTCCAAAGTTGATCTGCCTACTGGCTCCTCACTTTGGTCTGTGGCCCTACCATCCACTCAAACTCAAAAGCCAGGCCCCTTGCTGGAATCTTCCCTTTCCACCAGCTTCCACAGCAAATGATTTATTAAGATCTCTTGATTTTACCTCCAAAACCATGAACCAATCAATTCCCTTGCCCTCTTCCCTACTACCAAGTTTCCCCAGGTTGTGATTTGTTCCCTCCTCTCTTGCCCAAATTCCTACAACAAACATCAACATGAATCCCTGCCTGTTACAGTACAGCTTTAAACAGACTTGTCCAGATCCTCCAAGTTCATACACAGGAAGGCTCACAATGAGCACTCTTTTTCTGTTCTTTAAAATACCAAAAAGCCTTTTGAGAGCAAGGTAGGAGGTGGCACCAACCTCTTTGTACTGTATTGTCTTACCTGAGGCTCAGAGCAGGATATTTCACAGCCTGCGCATGGACAGGAAGTGCAGGGTGGAGACTGAAGGCCTGTTGCCTGTGGAGCAGCTCGCCTTCTGCCCGGGTTGCCTCCTGTTAGGTGAGTGTGAGAGGAATGGACATCACCTGAAAAGGGTGGGGAGAATGCCGAGCTCAGGTGCACTCGATTGACAGACCTGCTGGTGTGAGAGCTTCCTAGCAGAGCAAGAAGTTATTGCTCCCTTTCACTTAAAAAGTAGATTTATCTTTCATTGGTTTATTTCTCCTGAAAACCAAGATTGAGGATTCCGAGTCTAAATACCATGGACTTAACTGCTTTATCTTTTACCAAAAACAAGCTTAGTGATACTTTGGGAATCATGGCATTGTTTTAGTTAGATTTACTGAGTTTGGGTTTGTTGTTGTTGTTGTTTTGATGTAAGCCATTTAATACTGTTTCTGTTTCATGTTTTTGGTTTTTTTGGCCAGGAGGTATGTGCGATCTTAGGTCCCTGGCCAGGTATCAAACCTGTACACCCAGCATTGGAAGGTGAAGTCTTAACCACTGGACCACCAGCGAAGTTGCTGATTTACTGAGTTTTTAAATGGAAGTTTTCTGAGTCAGCCCTCCATATCCTTGGATGTCGAACATGTGGATATGGAAGGAAGATGATGGACCATCCACAGTGGGTACTGGAACTAATTACCCATGGATATCAAGGGATGAATGTACTCAACCAAAACACAGTCTGTGTAACTTCATTTTCCCTAATCTTTGGGAAATTACCTACTTAAAGAGAAATGTTTTGATATCCTATTATCTTCCTCTAAGGTAATTACAGAGAGAGCTTTGGGAAATTCCCTATACCCTGCCTCTTATCTTATTCCCCTCAGAATTGTCTTTTCCCACAGTCTCCAGAATGAGACACCCAAGGAGCAAATCTGAACAAGCCGCTCCTTCACTTACAAGTGATTCCAGAACTTCACTTTGCTTCTTGGACATGAACATGAGTCTAAGGCCCTTCCTGGAGGGCCCTCCCTCCTACCACACTCTGGCAACACTGAAATGCTTGGGTTTCCCTGCACTCACCATGTTTGGGTGTCTCTTTCCTGCTTGCTTTCTCTCTTGCTATTCCTATTCCTAGACTATTCCCCCAGTTTGCTCTTTCGTCTTAGCAAATTCCTGCATCTCCTTTAGGATTCATTTTAGTCTTCACTCCTAAGAACACTTCCTCTGACCTCCGCGCCGCTCTGCTCTCTCAATAGCCTGAGTGTGAGCCGGTCATTGTGTGTGCCCTGTTAGATTGTCATATTCTGTGTGTGTTTGTTCCCTCACAAGTCTCTGTGTCTGTCTCCAGCTGCCAGAGGAGAGGCTAACAAGAACAGACATACAATAGTGTTTCCTAAATAAATGCATACAGATTCTGAAATAAGAGTATAAAAAAAGATCCCCTGAGGACTGGTTTCCTCTGCAGAACTTGGAAAGAGGCTGCAATTGGCATTGTCTAGCTAGGCCAAAGGGTTATGAGCAAGTTCATAGTTAAAATAGGAAGAAAAATCAGAAACCACAGCTCCCTTTTACATGTACTTTGGGACACTTTTTCAACTGCCTTGTTTATTTCTCTCTTGCGGTAGAGTTGAGGAAAATGAAGCAACAGCTGAATATTTTCTTGATGAAAACATCAAAATGAAATGCTGGATCACCATGCGATTTGAACAAAGCAATTTTTCCATGTGTATCATGCCTGATTTAGGGGTTGCTTCACAAATGAGAGGGAATGTACAGAAAATGATTTGTTAATCATTATATAAATAATTTTCCAGTTTACAAATGATTTTGAAAACTGAGGAAGCTATTGGGGAAATGCTTATATGCCCACTGTGACTCCAAGTCTTTCTTTTATGCTTTATTTACCTTTATTAATATTAGCTTTTAATTCCACTGAATTGACCCCATGTTCCTATTTTATGCTCTTCAAACCTCCTACCCCCACATTTCCTCACCTATGATAGGTTCTAAACCAACAAGCATAGGTTGAAACGACAGTTTCGTTCAGTGATCTCTAAGTGTTTACCTTGGTTGTTGCTATAATTTTCATGTCATATTCTGGTCTTTCTTCCACAGGTTGGTGAATTTCTAACCCAGGAAGCCAGAAACTAGAATTTTCATCACAGTCATGTTCACATTGAATAGCTGCTGCTTATTGACTTGTTTGGCAATCAACTTGAGGGCAGGACCAATGTCAGTCAGGAACCTAGCAGGAGACAGTAAACTTAACCAAATTAGAGTTTAACTGAATAAAGTTTAAGAAGAGTGTTTTTTTTGTTTTGTTTTAAGAACCGTAGGCAGTGTGAGTCATTCCAACAAGGGGTGATGAAGTATTCAAAGTCTTATTACAGTGGGAAACTGTTATCACTTCCAGGACTGAAGGGCAAGGGCAGGGAAGAGTTACCAGAATCCAGCAAGAGCTGGAGACATAGCTGAGGGGCTGCCTGGCAGGACCAATGGCCAAGAGCAGAAAAACAGTCCCTGCCCAACCAGAATGGGTGATGAGGAAGACAGGAAAGAAACATGCCAGTCTTTCTCTCCTTCGCCCTTGATCATCTGCTGGTAACCTCTTTGACTTGACCCAAGGGCGGGAAGAGTTACCAGAATCCAGCAAGAGCTGGAGACATAGCTGAGGGGCTGCCTGGCAGGACCAATGGCCAAGAGCAGAAAAACAGTCCCTGCCCAACCAGAATGGGTGATGAGGAAGACAGGAAAGAAACATGCCAGTCTTTCTCTCCTTCGCCCTTGATCATCTGCTGGTAACCTCTTTGACTTGACCCAGCCAGAATCCATAGGCCAGGGAGGCCTGTTGTTCCAGCTACTGGGGTCAGCCTCTTGAGACCACAGAACAGGACAGAGAATGATCTGAAGGTCAGGCAGAGTATCACAAGCATGGGGCATATATCTCACTCTTCTTTCTCTCCCCAGTACTTGGCACAGTGCTTGTCACCTGGGTCTCAATGTAACTGAAAGTGAGGTTTGGCTTCTCACCACTCAAAAACCAATAAAGAGACAAGGCTAGTGGAAAGGAAAGTTTGCTTTATTTCGGGGGGTGGGGGTGGGGTGGAGATGAGGTGGAGCAGACTCCTATCCAAAGACTGATTCCCCCCTCTATTGCCAACCGGTGGGCAAGAGCTTTTATAGACAGAGGGAAGGGGCTGCATTCAGAAACAGCACAGTCATCTTGGACAGTCATTTTGAAACTGGTCATCAGTGGTCTGATGAGCATCATCTTGATTGCTTAAAGTAGAGTTAATCTTCCATAACCAGTTCCATGGTCAGCTTTTCCCCATTTTCTTGAGGCCAGTTCTTGGAAGTGTGGCAGCTTATGTCATGGCTATAGCCTAGTCATCATGTAGCTAATTTCTTCCACCTGGTGGAGGTTTCAGTACCTGATAGACAGGTCACAGGATATGGCTCAGAATATTATCTATAGCCCTTGAGGAGATCCTCAACTATGTTTAATGAGTAAACTATTTTTATTTGGTCTTGTTGGACTGTTTCCCTTTGTTTCTGCATTTTCTCACATCTGACTAAACTTATTCCTTGTCTAAATATTTTTCAGACAAAAGGTAGGCCGAGGACATGGCAGGGAAGTACCATAGGGTTTCCCAATAAATATTTAGTAAATAAATGACTCCCTCTGGAATTATTCAGAGATAACCTAAGCTGATCCAAAAGTGACTGAGAATTTCTGATGAAACCAGAGACTTGAATGACTTGACTATAGTGTTCTTTCATATTCCTAGTGTGTCTCTGATGATTCACAACTGTTCCCCTTACATTATTATAAACCCCTCATGAACTTTAAGTTTTACAACAATTTTTCTACCAAACTTAATTTTAAAGCAGTTTTTTATCAATAAAAACCATACATTGTCACCAGGTTCTGATCAACGTAAGATATCTAAGGTTACCACACTGAGTTTACATAGGCCAACTGAAAGAAAAACAATTTGACCTCTTAGCAGTCTTATCAAGAAAAGATGTGTGCTTGTTTAATATCCTAAGTAGCTCTTTGCCCCCTTTACTCTGTTCTCACAGTTCCAGGATCTCTAAGATGGAGAGCCAGTAGATTGTCTTGAAATTTGATAAACTGGTGTTCTGGGGAGAAATTAAAGCCAGCATGAAATCTGCAATTGATTTTGTGACCACCATCCTCCCCTTCTATGATATGAATATATGATGTATCTCTATATATAAATTTAGTTTTTTTCAGAGGTATAGAATAATGCAGTGCTTAAAAGAAGATTTGTGTCTTGACAAGACAAGGTACTGGGGCAGAAGAATCCATTTTCTCTGCTATGTTCATCTACTAGTCTATGAAACACACTTAGGTCTCTGAGCAGGACATCTGCCTCCACAGCTTCTCCAATCATCCCCACCATTCATTGTGTCACTGGATCTGTCTTATGAAACAGTTTCTTTTTCTATGTAAGGGGAATAAAAATCTTGTTCTTTGAGAACCAAGGTTAGTGTTCTCTGTACATTTAGTGGCACTACTTTTAGTATCAGCCTCAGGCTAGTTCTTTCACACAAGACACTTTTGAAATTCTGGGCAGATATAAAGACTACACTCAGTTATCAGTGTCCTTTAGCTATTACAGGCTCAAGATGCAGTAACAGTTTGCAATCTGTTTCAGAGCTAGCATTGGGTTTGGCTGGGTTCTCTCTTGAACTTTGAAACCAAAACCAGTTTCAGGGAGAATCAAGGACATAATTATTGTCATCATTAACAATTAACTTAAAAAAAATTATATAACTCTAAAGGTCACTTTCTGTTTACAGTTATTACAAAATATTGGCTATATTCCCCATGTTGTGCAAAACATCTTTGATCCTATCTTACATCCAGTAACCTGTACCTCCCTCTCCCCCACCTCTAAATTTCCCTTCCTACACCCTCCCCACAGGTAACCACTAGTTTGCTCTCTATCTCTTCATTAACAATAAACTTTTAATGGCTAATCCTATGTATAATTCATTCACCTTTCATCTACCCAAAGTTCAGAAATACAGTAGAAATCACCAGGACAAACTTTGCTCAATTTTAGCACGTATTCCCAAAGGGAAAATTGAAGCCTGCCAGTCAGAGATCCTTTGAAAGAAGGGCCTTCTCTGTAGATCAAGTATTCCCTAGGAGTATGTGGGATTCAAGAAAACCTAAGAGCAGCTTTCCTTTCAACTGTACAGAACTGAAGTCATGTTATAGTTCGGGAATGGTGAAAGAAGTCTCCTAGCAGTGACTGCAATGGTCTCCATTGACGTGGCCTTGGTCTCGGGAGGGCCAAAGGGGTCCCTTCGCTTGGTCACAGTGGAAGAGTGACACGTGTTCACTGTGTATATGTGTGTCCTGGGTCCTTTCTGGCTTCAGCTGCCTAACATGTAGCAAAAAGAGACTGTGATAAAAATCCAAATTGGCCTCTTTTTTTTTTTTTTTTTTAATAGACTTGTACACAACAAACAAGTTAGCCTTCTCCTTGCTGAGAACATGGATTTCATTAAGTAAGGAAGAGTTCCCTGGGATGGGGGAGGATGAAACTGGAGGAGGCACTGCCCTTCTGAGAACACAGGGGCATACAAGAGATACACACACAACTCTGTGTCAGGGTGAAGGACACTTTCCATTGGCCTTTGAGCTTTTGAATGCTTCTTACTTTGATGCACCTGTGTAGCAATGGAGAGAGAGAGTGAGACTGCATCCTGGCTCATCTCAGTATTTGTTCATTATTACTGTGAATAAGGTGAGGGTTGATCAGTGCAGCCCTGGGAGCTGGGACAAGAGAAGGTAGGAGAACCTGCCTTGTTTACTGTATGCTTAGGATATAGTCCATGGAGCATTCAGCCCTCAAGAGGTCCTTTCTGGTGAATAAATATTTCAAAAGGCTTCACCCCAGTTCTACCTGTAAGCATTTCTAGTTCCAACCTACATATTTTAAACTACATGAACATAAGAACAGTCACCAAAATAAAAAAAAAAGCCTTTAGGTATAGAAGAGTATCTCCTTTGGAAGGATTTAGAACCCTCCAAAGCATAAAAATTCACACTAGGAGACCTCATCACACCCTGTTCTCAGCTTCTATGCCCATGGAGTAACCCAGAGCCCCCTCCCTTGAAATTTTGGAGACTCCTTGACAAAGACCTGGGGAGACCAGAGCAGGTGACTGCCTCTACTGCTGGAAAGGAGTTGCCTCCCCAGGAAGCTCCCAATTCACCTGCTAGTCAGAGCTCCAACACCACCACATCTCCTTGCTGAGGTAATGGTGGGATGCAATGAAGTGACAGAGGATAATCAGTGGGTGCAACTTATGGTCAAAAGCAGGCAATAAATCCCTTGAGAGGATAAAGGAGAATTGCAGAGACATTATTAGGGGGCTGTGAAGAGAAGGACTTTAAGATGGATGGTACTTCCTTCTTTAGCTCTTTACCTGAAGAGCCCTCCAATAAAACCTCTCCAATAAAAGTGCAGCCTCAGTGAGATCACAGGCTCAGCCTCAGGCTATGTCACTAAGTGGTAAAATCATTCTAACACATATCTTGTAACCTTAATTAAAACCTCCACAGGTGCTACAAGAAGAGAGAAAAAAGTAAAATCAGTGATGCTGATTTGAATGTTTATTTTCATTTTAACTGAGTCCATTCTTACTTTGGTTTACACATGACAACTCTCTCTGTGAACAGCTCAGAACTCAAGTTATTCTAGCATAGAAATCCCAGAAGAAAGAAAACTTTCCTTTCTAAGGATCCTCACACAAAAATCCCAAAGAAAAGTTCAAACAAGTGGGCAGGGTTCCTGAGCCCATCCCAGGGTCACTGTCTTTGGTTGGAAGGGTGAGATGCTATGATTGGCCTGGTCTGGGCATTGTGCTTATCCCCACAATAAGGATGTTGCAGAGGCAGCTCCACTGGAAAAACATAGAGTCAGAAAAGGTAATTCCCAAAGGAAAAAGGATTTAACTTCAAAAGAAGAAATAATGGAGGACTTCCTTGGTGATCCAGTGGTTATTATCTGCCTGCCAATGCCGGGAACATGGGTTTGACCCCTAGTCCTGGAAGATTCCACATGATGTGGGACCACTAAGCCCATTTTTCACAACTACTGAGTCTACGCTCTAGAACCAAACTCTGCAACAAGAGAAGCCACTGCAATGAGAAATCCATTCACCACAAGCAGAGAGTAGCCACAATCCTGAAAGCTAGAGAAAGCCTGCATGCAGCAATAAAGATCCAGAGCAGTCAAAAAAATTTTTTTAACTGAAGAAGAAATAATGGAATGTTCCAGATTAAATAAAGCAGATGTCCATGACAAATTGAGAACGTGTCAACACATGTAATCCAAAGAAAAATAAACAGTTAAGCAAAAAAACAGGATATAAAGACAGCTGGACTCCCCCAACAATAATGGAACTCAGGAATGGAATTTGGCCTCAGCCCAGACTTCCTTTTGTATTTTATCTGTTTCTATTTGTGTGCTGACTTCTTTTTCCCTTACTAAAGTCTGGTTTTCTCCATATACTTGGATTAGTACCATTCCTACCACTGATTCATGCCCTCTTGATAGGTTGATATGGAAGCAGAAGATTTAGGCAACTATGAGATGCAGAAAAACTTAACTTGTCTTCTCCATGTACTTCTGCTTCTTTCCCCCATCTCCTACATCTTAGCCAGACTTGGTAGATGACCATATAATTTATTATTTAAACTAATATCATCTTAAGAAAAAATGGCAGTATTATTAATAATTATGCTGTGACAAAAAGCACAAACCAATAAGGTCTGAAACATATAGTCACCCTGTCTTTAGCTTTTCACTCTCTCTCCTCCCTTAAAGAGTTCTTAGAAAGTGTTTTATATCAGTCACTTATGTCTCCACATTAATCAGACTGCTTTGTTTTTAGGTCAGTTTCCCAAAGCAAAAGAATGAAAAGCGAAAATAAACAAATTGATACTTAATCAAACTTACAAGCTTTTGTACAGCAAAGGGAACCATAAAAAAAAAAAAAACAACCTACAGAATGGGAGAAAATATTTGCAAATGATGAGAATGACAGGGCTTAATCTCCAAAATAGATAAACAGCTTGTACAACTCAACAACAAAGAAACAAATAGCCCAATCAAAAAATGGGCAGAAGACCTTGATAGATATTTATCCAAAGCGGACATTCGGATGCCAGGAGATGTGTGAAAAGATGGTCAACATCACTAGTTATCAGATAGAGGTAAGTCAAAGCTATAGTGAAGTCAGAACAGCCATCTTTAAAACGTCTACAAACAACAAACGCTAGAGAGACGGTGGAGAAAAGGGAACCCTCCTACACAGTTGGTGGGAATGTAAATTTGTACAGCCACTGTGGAAAACAGTATGGAGGTTCTTTACGATAGAGTTGCTATATGATCCAGCAATGCCACTCCTGGACAAATACCCAGACAAAACTATAATTCAAAAAGATACACATATCTGTATGACGTCCTTTGTGGCTCAAACAGTAAAGCGTCTGCCTACAACGTGGGAGGCCCAGGTTCAATCCCTGCGTTGGGAAGATCCCCTGGAGAAAGCAGTGGCAACCCACTCCCTTACTCTTGCCTGGAAAATCCCATGGACGGAGGAGCCTGATAGTCTACAATCCATGGGGTCGCAAAGAGTTGGACACGACTGAGCAACTAAACTTTCACCTTCATCTGTGTGTTCATAGCAGCACTATTCAGAATAGCCAAAAATGGATAAAGGTCATCGACAGATGACTAGATAAGAAAGATGTGGTATGTATATACAATGAAATACTACTCAGCCATAAAAGGAATAAAATAATGCCATTTGCAGCAACATGGATGCAACTAGAGATTATCATACTAAGTGAAATAGGTCAGAAAAAAAATACCATATGATATCTCCTATATGTGGAACCTAAAATATGACAGTACTGAATCTATCTTGGAAACAGAAACAGACTCACTGACATGGAGAACAGATTCATGGTTGCCACGAAGGAGGGAGGAAGAAAGACAGGGATGGACTGGGAGTTTAGAGTGTAAATGCAAACTGTTACATTTAGAATGGATAAAGAACAAGGCCCTATGGTATGCTGCTGCTAAGTCACTTCAGTCGTGTCCGACTCTGTGTAACCCCATAGACGGCAGCCCACCAGACTCTCCCATCGCTGGGATTCTCCAGGCAAGAACACTGGAGTGGGTTGCCAATTCCTTCTTCAGTGCATGAAAGTGAAAGATGAAAGTGAAGTCGCTCAGTCGTGTCCGACTCTTAGCGACCTCATGGACTGCAGCCCACCAGGCTCTTCCGTCCATAGGATTTTCCAGGCAAGAGTACTGGAGTGGGGTGCCATTGCTTATAGCATACAACTATACCCAGTCTCCTGAGATAAACAATAATAGAAAAGAATATTTTAAAAGAATGCATACATACATGTATATATAACTGAGTCACTTTGCTGTTCAGTAAAATCCTACAACATTGTAAATCAAATATACTTCAACTTAAAAATAGAGAATTTTAAAAAAATTCCTCTCCCAGGGAAATTATAAATATTCATGTGGGAAAATAAATATATTTTTCCTTTGTAAAGGAAATAGGAGAGATTGTCGTTTAATGTTTAATTTTATGTTTTAAGAAGATGAATTTATGATTTTATGCCTTTAATCAAATGCATTCCTACTTCAATCTGAAGTTTCAGTTTTTTAAAAAAATATTCCCCTACTGTGGGGCCATGAACACAGCTGAACAAAAGGAAGATAAAGCCAGCCCAATAACTATTAGAGAAGTAATGAAGACAGATTTCTTCCATCAACCAGTTGACTTCTTCTAAAGTTCTTTTGAGTTATAGTTGACAAAAAATAAAAACTGCACAAATATAAAATGTACAACTGATACACTTTACATATGTTTACTGTCAAGATAAAAACACATCTGCAACCCCAAAAAAGAGCTGTGGATCAGTCTTTTTTCTCTGGCTTAAAAAAAAATTTTCTCTTTATCACTGGTTTTGAGCAATGTGACTGATTTGCCTTGGCATAGTTTATGTCTTGTACCTGAGGTTTACTGAACTTCTTGGATCTGTGGGTTTATAATTTTCACCCAATATAGAATATTGTCAACCAACTATGTCTTCAAAGGTAATATCTTCCTTTGTTTTTTTTCCCCTCTAGGGCTAAAATTGCTCATGTTTCAGTCCTCCTGAAGTTATCTCACATATCACTAATGCTTTGTTAATTCTTTTTCTGTTTTTAATTTTGGATAGTTTCTCTTATTTACTGGTTTTTCTAAATTCACTAATTTTTTTCCTGCAACATCTAATCTGTTGTCAGTCTCATCCAGTTTATTTTTTACCCCAGACATCTAAAAGTTCAATGGGACAAAAAGTTGTATTGTTTTCATTGTGGTAAAAAGCACATATCACAAAATTTACCATCTTAACCATTTTTAAATGTACTGGTCAATAGTGTTAAGTATAAACACATTATTGTAAAACATATGTTTAGATCTCTTTCACTTTGCAAATGTGAAACTCTATATCCCTTGAGTAACAACTGCTCCCTCCTCATAACTATCACCTTAATTTTTGTTTATATGAATTTGACTACTAAGATACCTCATATAAGTGGAATCAAATGGCATTTCTCTTTTTGTTACTGGTGTTTAACTTAGCAAAGTATCCTCATGGTTCATCTATGTTATAGTATGTGACAGAATTTCATTCCTTTTAAAGGTTAGATAGTATTCCTCTGTATGTATACACCACAACTTGTTTATCCACTTATCTATCAATAGGCATTTGAATTGCTTCTACCTCTTGGCTACTGCAAATAGTGCTCCTATAAACATGGATGTGTGATTTTCTTTGAGATTGTGCTTTCGATCTTTTATATTCTTTTGGGTATATACCCAGAAATGAGATTGCTGGATCGTACGATAGTTCTGTTTTTAATTTTTTGAGGAATTGCCACACTGTTTTTCATAGCATAGTTGTGCCATATTGTTACTCTAATGGTCTGGGATCGAGTGATGAGAATGAAGACAGAACACGAAATCTAGTGCAATGGGTCAGGGGACCTGTAGCCTCTATTGGACTGAGGTGCAGAGTCCACTCTGAGTCCAGCTTTTATTCCTAAATGCAGATTACAAGAGTTTCTTTGGCCTTATCTTTCTTAACATACCTGTTATGTTAATCACGTACTACTAAATGTCAGGGACTACAATGACAGAGTTCAGATCTCCTTGTTTTTACCACTGGTCATTTCCTTCTGGGGTAGTCTCGGGAACAATCAGCAAGTGTGTGGGCAGCGTTCATGCCTGATGCTGACCCAATGTTTCAAGGTCCATGCTTTCATGATCCCAATCATATTCCCTTCTGGGTCTGGCCTTGGGGTTTATAACAAGGCAATTATTCTTAAGAAAAACATGAAAGATAGTCATTAACATAGTTTCTTAATATATGCTGTTTTCTCTGGTGTTATTTCTGTGGAATTTCTCAAGGCTGTGAAAGTAATTGTTAGGAATTCCCACTACCTATCCCCCTTTCTGTTTTTGCTGGAGTAGATATGCCACCTGAACAACTTCTTTCTTCATCAATTCTCGGGAGGTTTCTCTTGTGTATCTGAGGACTAGACATAAAACAGTTAAACATATACATCCTGATATTATAGTACCAAGCAATCTTCTTCTTAAGGTTTTAATCCACATCATGAGGTTACGTTTATGTAAGCTTTTCTCAATTTTTTCAAAGGAATCAGTTTCAGGTAGTAATTTAAGTGAGTAATCTGGATATTAGAAATAGCAGCCTGTAATTGGGAAATATCTAAGGATAGATTATTATGAACATATCCTCTCAGATGTTTAGATAATTGATCCCAAGTATACACACTTTGATTATACTTATGAGGTGTGACACAAAATGAAGACATTCCAATCATACTTAAGATGAATTTGTAATTTAAAATTTTGTACTTCATCCCCTAGTAGGAGAACTGCATCTTCTAAATCAATCGTTTATTAATTTCTTGGTCTATGTGGGTTTGACTTCCCCAGGCAGAATTTGCACTTTGGTGCCACTGCTGTATAAATGTAGTCGTTTGTATGGTTTGATGCAGTGCCACCCCAGTTACTGCTGCAGTCACAGCTATAGCAATAATTTGCACAATAGCTGCTATAAGCAGCCCAATAAAGCTTTTGGAACATTGCAGTACTTTCTTTATAACCTTTAAAAGACTATGTGTTTCAAGAGAGTTCTCGCAAAGTCTGGTTTGATTTACTGGAAGCCATATTCCCAATCTCCTTCTTAATATAACAAATGAGTGATGAGAACTATAAAGTGATCAGTTTAAACAGGTATATAATTTGCAGTCTTGGCAAGAAAGTTCTTGTACACTTTCATTGATACAAATTGTTCCTTTCAAGAGTATATAAGGATCTCTTATGCAAGCCTGAAAATAATATTGTGTACTGGTATTAAATCATGATGGTGTGATCACTCACCTAGAGCCAGAAATCCTGGAATGTGAAGTCAAGTGGGCCTTGGAAAGCATCTCTTTGAACAAAGCTAGTGGAGGTGATGGAATTCCAGTTGAGCTATTTCAAATCCTGGAAGATGATGCTGTGAAAGTGCTGCACTCAATATGCCAGCAAATTTGGAAAACTCAGCAGTGGCCACAGGACTGGAAAAGGTCAGTTTTCATTCCAATACCAAAGAAAGGCAATGCCAAAGAATGCTCAAACTACCGCACAGTTGCACTCATCTCACACGCTACTAAAATAATGCTCAAAATTCTCCAAGCTAGGCTTCAGCAATATATGAACCGTGAACTTCCAGATATTCAAGCTAGTTTTAGAAAAGGCAGAGGAACCAGAGATCAAATTGCCAACATCCACTGGATCATGGAAAAAGCAAGAGAGTTCCAGAAAAACATCTATTTCTGCTTTATTGACTATGCCAATGCCTTTGACTGTGTGGATCACAATAAACTGTGGAAAATTCTGAGAGAGATGGGAATACCAGACTACCTAACCTGCCTCTTGAGAAATCTGTATGCAGTTCAGGAAGCAACAGTTAGAACCGAACATGAAACAACAGACTGGATCCAAATAGGAAAAAGATTACATCAAAGTTGTATATTGTCACCCTGTGTATTTAACTTATATGCAGAGTACATAATGAGAAATGCTGGACTGGAAGAAGCACAAGCTGGAGTCAAGATTGTCAGGAGAAATATCAGTAACCTCAGATATGCAGATGACACCATCCTTATTGCACCTTATGGCAAAAAGTGAAAGTGAAAGTGAAGTCTCTCAGTCGTGTCCGACTCTTTGCGACCCCGTGGAATGTAGCCTACCAGGCTTCTCTGTCCATGGGATTCTCTAGGCAAGAATACTGGAGTGGGTTACCATTTCCTTCTCCAGGGGATCTTCCCGACCCAGGGATCGAACCCGGGTCTCCCTCATTGGAGGCAGATGCTTTAAAAAGCCTCTTGATAAAAGTGAAAGAGGAGAGTGAAAAAGTTGGCTTAAAGCTCAACATTCAGAAAATGAGGATCATGGCATCTGTTCCCATCACTTCATTGGAAATAGATGGGGAAACAGTGGAAATAGTGTCAGGCTTTATTTTGGGGGGTTCCAAAATCACTGCAGATGGTGATTGTAGCCATGAAATTAGAAGACGCTTACTCCTTGGAAGGAAAGTTATGACCAACCTAGACAGCATATTAAAAAGCAGAGGCATTACTTTACCAACAAATATCCCTCTAGTCAAGGCTATGGTTTTTCCAGTGGTCATGTATGGATGCGAGAGTTGGACTGTGAAGAAAATTGAGCGCTGAAGAATTGATGCTTTTAAACTGTGGTGTTGGAGAAGACTCTTGAGAGTCCCTTGGACAGCAAGGCGATCCAACCAGTCCATCCTAAAGGAGATCAGTCCTGGGTGTTCATTGGAAGGACTAATGCTAAAGCTGAAACTCCAATACTTTGGCTACCTCATGCAAAGAGTTGACTCATTGGAAAAGACTCTGATGCTGGGGGGATTGGGGGCAGGAGGAGAAAAGGACGACAGAGGATGAGCTGGCTGGATGGCATCACTGATTCGATGGACGTGAATCTGAGTGAACTCCGGGAGTTGGTGATGGACAGGGAGGCCTGGCGTGCTGCGATTCATGGTGTCACAAGAGTCAGACTTGACTGAGCAACTGAACTGAACTGAACTAAACTGGTATTAAATACTAATGAATAATTAGTTTTATTGGAATAATGCCATCCCAAATTTGGAATTTTTTAAGACTTAAAGCCAGTTTCCAAATCTCTTTTTGTCCTCTTTCTTGATCCAATTGTGGAAAGGAGGGATGACATGCCATTACTGTGTCATATAATTGGATGATTTGAATGAGTGGTAATATTAGTATGGTTAAAGACCTTATGCACCTGCCAATGCAGACTTTTGTGAGGATTGCAGTGCTGATTTTGATGAGAGCAATGAGAGACTGCATACCCAATAGGGCACCAGTCCTTTACAATTCCATAGGAACCATTAATCAAAATTACTCCCTCAGTCCCATGGCAATTATCCCACTGAATATGATCTTGTTTTTCATTCCACAGCTTGTGATGCTCGTATAAAGGTCTGTCTGAGCTGGTGTCATTATTGGGTTCTGAGTTGTTATAAGCAAAACTCAGACCAGAAAGAAGATGTAACTGAACCTTAGTATAGTTACTATTTAGAGAATTAGTGAACAGCCAGGCTTGAGTAGATAATTTAAGACATTCTGTAGCTGGTCCTACACAAACTGTCCAAGATACATACCCATAAGTAACATTGAAGGTAGTCAAAAAAAGAGGAAGATGTGTATCTTCAGGTCCTGGTGTCCAGGAAGAATCATTAACATAAATGGGGATCATAGAATCCCCCCAATCAATGGGTTTAGTAATGGGGGGGTAGGTATATATGCCCAATAAGTATAATTTTTAGATTCAGCTGTTGCGGGGGGTATACGCACTGTGGTGGAGAAAACAGCAAACATGGCAACAGCCAGATTGTTAGGAGTGACAGCTTTCCCTTCACTTTCTAAGATCTCCTCTGACTTCTGTGTTAATCTTTTAATCTGTCCCCAACTGGGGATCTTGTTCCGTTGTGTCAAAGGGAGGGAAATAGTCATCTTTGTTTCAGACTCAGGCCTTTGAAACTCGTTACTGGGTGCTCTCTGTCCCATGCAAAGCGTCTCTTCTGCAGGAGTTCACTCATGATACGGTTTCAGATGGTGGTGAGGGAATACAAATAAGTGTGTCTGAATCACCTGGCGAAACACAGGCTAAATTCCTTCCCCAGGTTATCAGATTCCCTCCTATGCCACGAGTGTGTTACTGGATCATACCATCTAACAGATGGTTTGGGGTAAATTTTTTTTGTTCCTTTGTAAAATGTCATTCTGCTGCAGTGAAATCATTATCTTGATGCAAACATTTTTAAGTAAATAATGCTTTATGTAACTTTTGCTGACATTCCATCTCCTCCTTTTTGTTTTTGTAATATATTTTTAAGAGATCTGTTACCTCCTTTTACAATGGCTGTCCTTGGGGATTATAGGGGGATTTTGCATGATGTTTTGTAGACCAAGACTTTAAAAAAATGTCTAAAAGCAGTACTAGTGTAAACCGGGACATTGTCTGTTTTACTATTTTGTGGGAGGCCCATAATAGCAAAGCAGTTATACAAATGTGAAATCACATGTTTTGTAGATTTTCTAGAGCAAACAGTTGTCTAGATAAATTTAGAGTTAGTATCAACTGTGACAGGTATATAAGCAAACTTTTCAAAGGATGGAATGTGAGTTATATCCATCTGCCAGATCTGATTTGGCTTTAGGCCACGGGGATTAATTTCCCTGGCTTTTGTTGTAGATGTGGTTATCACAACAGTCTGACATGTAGAGCAAGTCTATATAATCTGTTTAGCTTGAGTCCAAGTGATATGAAACTTGGTTTTTTAAATATTTTGTATTACAATGTGTCAGATTATGAAAAACTGATGTCTCTGTAAAGGTTGGAAATAAAAGGCTTGAGCATTATTTTTTGTTAAAGGTTCTGGTAAATTAGTATGAGGCCAAATATGGGTAAGGTAGAATGGAAATTGTTGGTGTCTAATCACTTGTTGTAAATTTGTAAAAAGTGTATATAATGTGGATGGGATAGTATCTTTTAATAGTTGTTGTTTCTATATATATAGTGACGTGTACAGAATATTGAGAATCAGATAAAATATTAACTGTTTGGGGAATATTTTGTAATATGTGTGTAATATCTGGAATTTTTGTTTGTTGTGTAGAATATCTAGGTGTTTCAATAAGTAGCGTAAACACGCCCATATTTCTTATTTTCCTTTGGCTAGTGTCATCTGTAAAAATGAATGGAGTGGAGGGAATGGGGTTGACATTAGTAAATTTTAGGTAAAATCCATCTTGTTTGTTTCAAAAAGTATGACAGGCAAATCAAGATACTGGTTGACAATTTGTCCAATACAGGCAGTTAAATCTAGTTGCCAAGATGATGAATTTTGAAGAGAATGTTTTAATTTTTTGGAGGTTAGTGTAGTGCAAATAAGGCAGGGACCATGTCCAGTAAGTTGTTGAACATGCTCTCTTCCTTTTAGAATTATAGTGGTTATCATATATAAATGAGGGGTAATAGATTTTGTTTGTGAATTAGCTAAGAATATCCATTTAACTATTAAAGGAGTTTGTATAATCAACCCAGTAGGGGAATGAGAGGTAGTAAAGACAACTAGAGAGGCTCTAAAGGGTCTATTTTGTCTATTTGGCAGTTTTGTACAGTTTCTTTTATAAATTTTAGTTTAGTTTTTTTTTTTTTTTTTCAGCTTCAAGAGTTAATTGTTGGGAGCTGTTAAGCTCTGAATTTTCTCCTAATAGAATAAATGGGATAAAGAATAAGTTGGAATCCCTAACTTAGGCTGAATCTAGTTAATATCGCTAGTAATTTTTGTCAGTCATTTAGAGTTTTAATTGAGTCTCTGTGTATTTGTCCCTTTTGTGGTTTGATTGTAGTACGGATGACTATATTTACTAAGTACTGAAAAAGTTCAGTGTATTGTAATTTATCAGGAAGGAAATGTAAGCCAGCACATTCTAAACATTCCTTTAGCTTTAAAAGCAATTCCTGTAGGCTATCAATTTCAGGTAAGGCACATAATATATCATCCATATAATGAATGATATATGCATGAGGGAATTGTAGCATTGGATGTAAAGCCTTGGCTACAAAATTTTGACAAATAGTGAGACTGTTAAGCATACCTTAAGGTAATACTGTCCATTGAAATTTTTTATGTGGTGCCTTTAAATTAATGGAAGGAAATGAAAAGGCAAATCTAGGTTGATCATCAGGATATAAGGCAATAATGAAAAAACAATCTTTGAGATCAATAACAAACAAATGCCAATTTCTTGGAATCATACTAGGATTAGGTAGGCCAGGCTGAAAAGCATCTATTGGAACAATAACAGCATGACAGCTCTCATATCAGTAAGCATTCTCCATTTACCAGATTTCTTTTGTATCACAAACACTGGAGAATTCCAAGGGTTAAAGGACTCAATAATATGTCCCTTGTTAAGTTGTTCATAACTAATTTATGTACAGCCTCTAATTTTTCTTGTTTTAGAAGTCACTGTTCTATCCGCACAGGCTGATCACTTTTCTAATTAAGAGCTATGAATGTGAGTGGAGGGAGATTAGTATGAGAAGTGGCCACTAGTGAAAAGGAGGCAGCTTGAAATCTTGAGTAGTCAAAGGATAAAGTCTTTCTTGTTGATTTTTGCCCAGTCCCAATTCTGGTATATAATCTTGATTGAACATAATTTGGAAACTATATTGATTTGGAGGAATATGTATTTCAGCATGCCATTGTTCTAAAAGATCATGACCCCATAGATTGATAGGTATATCAGCGATATAAAGTTGGATAGTGGCTGGTTGCTTATCAGGCCCTGAAAAAGACAATACCATAGCACTTTGTTTCAGTCCTTGTGTCTGTCTTAGACCTGCAACAGATATTGGAGCAGGCCTAGTTGGCCATGTTTTAGGCCAATGTTGAGAGCTGATGATAGAAACATTGGTTCCAGTATCTATTAAACCTTCAAAGTTTTTGCCACTTATATTGACTTGACAAATGGATCTGGATTCCAAAATCTTTTCAGTGAGAAAAATACCAGCCTGGCCTGTGCTTCCAAATCCCCCAGAGCTACACTTTTTGTCTGAATGTCCTATACCCATATAGTTCAGTTCAGTTCAGTCATGTCGCACTCTTCACAACCCCATGAATCACAGCATGCCAGGCCTCCCTGTCCATCACCAACTCCCAGAGTCTACCCAAACCCATGTGCATCGAGTTGGTGATGCCATCCAGCCATCTCATCCTCTGTCAGCCCCTTCTTCTCCTGCCCCCCATCCTTCCCAGCATCAGGGTCTTTTCATATGAGTCAACTCTTCGCACGAGGTGGCCAAAGTATTGGAGTTTCAGCTTCAACATCAGTCCTTCCAACGAACACCAGGACTGATCTCCTTTAGGATGGACTGGTTGGATCTCTTTGCAGTCCAACGGACTCTCAAGAGTCTTCTCCAACAGCACAGTTCAAACGCATCACTTCAGCACTCAGCTTTCTTTATGGTCCAACTCTCACTTCTATACATGACCACTGGAAAAACCATAGCCTTGACTAGACCTTTGTTGGCAAAGTAATGTCTCTGCTTTTTAATATTCTGTCTAGTTTGGTCATAATTTTTCTTCCAAGGAGTAAGCATCTTTTAATTCCATGACACAGCATGGTAATTCTGACTGTTGTTCCTGGCAGGAGTAGTTGGGAAAGACATTTGTGGAGTCTGAACAGGATAGGCTCCCTTGTTTCTTGGGGCTGGGAGATTGCCCCAAAGGCTATTTCCCAAAAGGGGCCATTCTTATGAAATTCAGAATGGCATTGATTTGCCCAATGGCTTCTTTTTATTTTTTACATTTCGGGCAGAGGCCAGGGATATTTCCTTTTTGTGAATTACTCTTTTGAAAATTCCCTTTTTTGAACTTACATTCAACTCTAGTATGTCCAGGTTTCCCACAATTGAAACAAGAGTCAGAGAATTTAGGAAGTCATAATCCAGCCACAGCCTGAGCTAATAAATCCGCTTTAAAGGATTGGGTTCCATTGGGGAAGTTTGTAATTTCCTCAGTTCTGTCTCACCGCAGCAAAAATTTGAAGCGATGGACGGACCAGTGTTATAGCTCAGTTTTATCGGCAAGCAAAGGAAAATACATCCTTGAGGTGTGAGGGAGGGCCGACCCAAAAGATGCAAAGAGAAGAGAACCACCCTCCCACTGCTCACCCCCACCCTCCACCCCACACACACACCACTACCACCTGGGCACCCACCCCACCCCACTCCCACCCCAGCTCAATTTTGGCTCCTCTTTTTTTGTGTTTTTTCTTTTCTCCCTGACCCTGCCCTATGTAAACTGGGCTAGCCAAGAAGGGTGTTTGTGTTACCTGAGGCCTACACTCAGGTCCTAGGACCTTCCTTTGTTCTATTTCTGCAGGCTTTTCCATTCTTTGTCTTTTAGCCACCACCATTCTGGACTCCTCTTTCCTATTCTAACTACATAACAGTTCTTACTCCCTGGCATAGTTTAACATAATCATTCAAACTGGCTTTTCCTTTGAAAGGGTTCATTGCTTTCTTGTAATCAGTGTTAGCATTATCATAAACCAACAATTGTAATATGACATCTGCTGCTTCAACATTTGTAACTTGCTGGAGGTTTGCTTCTCATTATCAGGCAATAAATTCAGTATAGGGCTCCTTAGGACCCTGGACAATTTTTTTGAAAGGAAACAGAAGTCTGGCTTTTTGACTATTTTTTCCCAGCCCTCAAACAACATCTTCGTTATTGTTCTATGGCTTAATCATTCATATGTATTTGATCTTGCACTCTCCCCCATGGACCTATCCTCATAAGTTTTTCCAACAAAATAGGGATATTATGAGTCTGATTATGTGCAGTCCAAGTCTCAGCATCTTGCCATCAAGTTCTGAACTGAAGAAATTCCCTCGGAGCTAATGTCAAGGTCTGGGTGCGGGTTGGAAAAGAATTGCCAGACGTGAGACAGAATGAGAGGGAAATAAAGTTTATTAGAATGGGAGATACTGTTAGAACAGCAGGCAAGATCAAGGGAGAACCGACGTGAATGGGAGTCCTCAGTCCACTCTTATACCCAGGGTACAACTTGTGGGTCATTTGCTCATTGGATGAGGCAATATATATACTTGGTGGAAGGGGAAGAGTAAGGCAAATACCTTCTCCATATGAGGTAGGAGGGGAGACAGGTTATACTGTTCTATTAATAGTTACAACATGGGGGAGGGAAGGACATAAGGGTCTGGTTTTTACATTCCTGCATTCCAAGACCCTCCTCGGTTATCTGCTCTTTCGTCCTTTCATCACCATAGCTAAGACTATTTTTCCTAGTGTTGACCAATTGCTGGAATGAGGTAGTTGCCTTCTGCCACATCCTGAACTATTCCCACCATAAATGGGGAATTTACACCAAAATATTGTACTGCTTGTTTTAATTTCTTTTGGATTTTAAAAGGAAAAGGTTCATGAACAGCCTCATAGACTCCATTAGGGTTGTTAGGATTCGCACCAGGAGTTACCCTCTCATGAATAGCTGTAGAGGAGCTGGAAGGCTTTAAGCAAATACTAAGAATGTATTTGCTCCACTCATGGTGAAGGTTGGAAGCTGGGATGAGCAAAACAAAGGGTTATGAGTGTTCACCGAGTGCCCAAGGCTGGGAACGGATAACGACGGGTTATACGCCTGGCCTTGTGGCATTCGAAGGCTTCCTTCTGACCACCTGTTTCTGGGAGCAAGGACTGTTGTTTCATGATAAGACTCCCTTTAGAGTTTCACGAAAGCTATGTTATGGCTTGGGTGGTGGGAACTGTACATTATGCTTGAATGCTTTGATGTTTTATTGAGAAAGGCTACGTGCAAGTCTGCTTTATGCTCTGCTCCCTGAGACCATATATCTGCAAAAGCTGGATAATAAAATTTGTCAGTCCACTAGAGGCTGTCCCTGAGTGTTCCTTTCAGAGTGCGGCCCTCCGAGCCTTACAAATAGCCACGGGAAAGGTATGAAAAGCCTCTAAGTTTCCTTCCCGTTGTGCTTGTAAAATTCCTTTCTGTATGGATGAAAGATGAGGAGTGGGCATAGACTCTTGACTGAAGATGTTTTCTCCAAAAGCAGGTTGTGGGAGTGGTGGATGGGGAAGGAGGCAGAGAAAAAAATCCCTCATCCTCCTCCTGGGGAGCCAAGGGGGCGGGTTTTGTATATGGCTTGCCCTTTTCCTCAGACTCCACATATTGTGGACTTTAAATTCTTTCTGAAGAGTTATCATCACTTTCCTACAAAGCATCAGAAGTCTGCAAAAGTTCCAGTACTGATTTAATTAATGCCCATGTATTTCAAATAGAAAAAGGGAGTGGAGTTCTTTTTGCATGTTCTTTCTTTAACCCGGCTCCAGCCTTTTCCCAGACTTTCAGACCTAAGGTCCCTATTGACAGGAACCAGCAGCAATAATTATCCACTGCTTGCAACAACTCTAATAATCACCCTTCACTAATAGAAGCTCCTCCTGCTTTCAAGAGCTGTCCTAATAAACAAATATACAGGTGATAGTGTTCTGTACTCTCAACATTTCCCACTTTAACCCTGATTAAATGCCTGAAGGACTTACAAGCGGGAATTTTCAGAGGCCTCGCAACTGTCCCAGGTTCTGCGGCGCTGTAGTTTCACTTTCGCTCATAGCAGTCTTTCGCTCCAGCCCCAGGTTGGGCACCAGTTGCTGCTCTAATGGTCTGGGAGCGAGCGATAAGAATAAACAGAAAACACAAAATCTGGTGCAATGGGTCAGGGGACCTGTAGCCTCTATTGGAGTGAGGTGCAGGTAGGGTAAGGGAGGTAGAGAAGGCGAGGTTTGGAAAAAGAACGAGACTGGCACTTTACAGGAACAGGTCATCTTTAATGAGGCGAGAAGAGACAGCAGTCAGATTAGTGAGCTGCAGCACTAACCCAAGAAAAGAGCAAGTATATGTGGAAATCTACTGTCTCAAGGGGGCCTGTTCTCCAAGGTTGTTTGGAGTAGTTATCTCTTAAAAGGGCTGGGGCAAGGAATTCTGGAGATTGCCAGAGGTTGGGACCAGCTGGGTGCTGGGCTTACTCAACCTTAAGGTCATTTTTTCCCTTTGGGTAAGAGAGTTCTTTGTTTTGCATAGAATGGTGGGGAGGACCCGAGGGGAGTTTTAACTCCAGGCTATTTTGAGCTGTGTAACTTTCCTTCCAAAAAAGATGTCCTTTTCTTTATAGGGGACTGGAATGCAAAAGTAGGAAGTCAAGAAACACTGGAGTAACAGGAAAATTTGGCCTTGGAATACAGAATGAAGCAGGGCAAAGGGTAATAGAATTTTGCCAAGAGAGCGCACTGGTCAGAGCAAACACCCTCTTTGAACAACATAAGAAAAGACTCTACACATGGACATCACCAGATGGTCAACACTGAAATCAGATACTGATTTTATTCTTTGCAGCCAAAGATGGAGAAGTTCTATACAGTCAGCAAAAACAAGACCAGGAACTGACTGGCTCAGATCATGAGATCCTTACTGCCAAATTCAGACTCAAATTGAAGAAAGTGGAGAAACCACTAAACCATTCAGGTATGACCTAAATCAAGTCCCTAATGACTGTACAGTGGAAGTGAGGAAGAGATTTAAAGGACTAGATCTGATAGAGTGCCTGATGAACTATTGATGGAGATTTGTGACATTATACAGGAGACCGGGCTAAAGACCATCCCCATGGAAAAGAAATGCAAAAATGCAAAATGGCTGTCTGGGGAGGCCTTACAAATAGCTGTGAAAAGAAGAGAGGTGAAAAGCAAAGGAAAAAAGGAAAGATATAAGCATCTGAATGCAGAGTTCCAAAGAATAGCAAGAAGAGATAAGAAAAACTTCCTCAGCGATCAATGCAAAGAAATAGAGGAAGAACAGAATAGGAAAGACTAGAGATCTCTTCAAGAAAATTAGAGATACCAAGGGAACATTTCATGCAAAGATGGGCTCAATAAAGAACAGAACTGGTATGGACCTAACAGAAGCAGAAGATATAAAGAAGTGGCAAGAATACACAGAAGAATTGTACAAAAAAGATCTTCACGACCAAGATAATCACGATGGTATGATCACTCACCTAGAGCCAGACATCCTCGATTGTGAAGTCAAGTGGGCCTTAGAAAGCATCACTACGAACAGAGCTAGTGGAAGTAATGGAATTCCAGTTGAGCCCTTTCAAATCCTGGAAGATGATGCTGTGAAAGTGCTGCACTCAATATGCCAGCAAATTTGGAAAACTCAGCAGTGGCCACAGGACTGGAAAAGGTCCGTTTTCGTTCCAATCCCAAAGAAAGGCAATGCCAAAGAATGCTCAAACTAC
>SJYC01030965.1:0-23755 GCA_006408675.1 Madoqua kirkii
GCTAGTGGAAGTAATGGAATTCCAGTTGAGCCCTTTCAAATCCTGGAAGATGATGCTGTGAAAGTGCTGCACTCAATATGCCAGCAAATACGGAAAACTCAGCAGTGGCCACAGGACTGGAAAAGTCAGTTTTCATTCCAGTCCTAAAGAAAGGCAATGCCAAAGAATGCTCAAACTACCTCACAATTGCACTCATCTCACATGCTACTAAAGTAATGCTCAAAATTCTCCAAGCCAGGCTTCAGCAGTACATGAACCGTGAACTTCCAGATGTTCAAGCTGGTTTTAGAAAAGGCAGAGGAACCAGAGATCAAATTGCCAACATCTGCTGGATCATGGAAAAAGCAAGAGAATTCCAGAAAAACATCGATTTCTGCTTTACTGACTATGCCAATGCCTTTGACTGTGTGGATCACAATAAACAGTGGGAAATTCTTCAAGAGATGGGAATACCAGACCACCTGACCTGCTTCTTGAGAAATCTATATGCAGGCCAGGAAACAACAGTTAGAACTGGACAGAGAACAACAGACTGGTTCCAAATAGGAAAAGGAGTACGTCAGGACTGTGTATTGTCACCCTGCTTATTTAACTTATATGCAGAGTACATCATGAGAAATGCTGGGCTGGAAGAAGCACAAGCTGGAATCAAGACTGCTGGGAGAAATATCAATCACCTGAGATATACAGATGACATAACCCTTATGGCATAAAGTGAAGAGGAGATAAAAAGCCTCTTGAGAGTGAAAAAGTTGGCTTAAAGCTCAACATTCAGAAAATGAAGATCATGGAATCTGGTCCCATCACTTCATGGGAAATAGATGGGGAAACAGTGGAAACAGTGTCAGACTTCATTTTGGGGGGCTCCAAAATCACCGTAGATGGTGACTGCAACCATGAAATTAAAAGACGCTTACTCTTTGGAAGAAAAGTTATGACCAACCTAGATAGTATATTAAAAAGCAGAGACATTACTTTGTCAACAAAGGTCTGTCTAGTCAAGGCTATGGATTTTCCAGTGGTCATGTATGGATGTGAGAGTTGGACTGTGAAGAAGGTTGAGTGCTGAAGAATTGATGCTTTTGAACTGTGGTGTTGGAGAAGACTCTTGAGAGTCCCTTGGACTGCAAGGAGATCCAACCAGTCCTTTCTAAAGGAGGTAAGCCCTGGATATTCTTTGGAAGGACTGATGCTAAAGCTGAAACTCCAGTACTTTGGCTACCTCATGTGAAGAGTTGACTCACTGGAAAAGACTCTGATGCTGGGAGGGATTGGGGGCAGGAGGAAAAGGGGACGATGGAAATGAAATGGCTGGATAGCATTACTGACTTGATGGACGTGAATTTGAGTTAACTCTGGGAGATGGTGGTGGACAGGGAGGCCTGATGTGCTGCGATTCATGGGGTCGCAGAGAGTTGGACATGACTGTGCAACTGAACTGACTAAATGACTGAACTTTCTTTCAGTGCAAATCCAGTCTGAGTCCAGCTTTTATTCCTAATTGCAGACTACAAGAGTTTCTTTGGCCTTATCTTTTTCAACACACCTGTTGTGTTAATCACATACTACTAAATGTCAGGGACTATAGTGATGTAGTCCTGAGCTCCTTGTTTTTACCCCTGGCTGTTTCCTTCTGGGCTAGTCCCGGGAACAATCAGCAAGTGCCTAGGCAGCCTCATGCCTGACGCCAGCCCAGTGTTCCAAGGTCCATACTGTCATGATTCCAGTCCTACTCCCTTCTGGGTCTGGCCGTGGGGTTTGTAACAAGGGATTATTCTTAAGAAAAACAAGAAAGATAATCATTAACATTGTTTCTTAATGTATGCTGTTTTTCTGTGGAATTTCTCAAGGTTGTGAAAATACATATTGGGAATTTACAGTACACAATATTACAATTCCACCAATAGTGCACAAGGTCTCCGACTTTTCCATATTCCTACAAACAACTGTTCTGTTTCAGTGGAGTCATCCTAATGGACATGAATTGCAATCTCTTCACAGTTTTGATTTACAGTTTTCTGATGATGAGTGACGTCTCCACCAGAGAGTAGAAATGAAGGGAACATTTTCCAGCTCATGCTATGAAGCCAGCAAAACTATAATACCAAAATCTGATAAGCACATCACAAGGGGGAAAAAAAGGAAAATTACAAACCAATCTTGCTCACAAAAATATATGCAAATATTTTAAACAATGAATTGAGCATACTATAGGACAGATAATCTATCAAGACTAAGTAGATTTATTCAGAAAGGCAAAATTGGTTTAACATTTGAAAATCAGTGTATTTTAGTACATTAGCAAAGATCTTGATAAATGCAGAAAAGCATATGATAAAACTGAAATTGCAATATGATAAAAACTCTGAGCAAAATATGAATTAAAAGGAACTTTCTTATTCTGATGACGCATATCTATACATCAGGCTTCAGTGAACATCATACTTAATTATTGAGATTGACAATAAGGCAAGAATAGTAATAAAAACACAATTTTTCTTCAACATTTATGAAAGCCCTAGCTAATGCAAGGAGAGAGAAAGAAGAAATAAAATGTTTCAGTATTGGAAAGGAACAAATAAAGCTTTTACTCCCAGATGACATATATCTAGAAAATTTAGAAGAATCTTCAAATTATTAAAACTAATAAGTGAATTTAGATATATCAGTGGTACAGAACCATTAAAAAATTATATTTCTATATACCAGTGACAAACAAAATCCATTTCTTCTATGATCTGTTGGATCATAGGAAAAGCAAGAGAATTCAAAAAAAACATCTGCTTCATTGGCTACGCTAAAACCTTTGACTATGTGGATCACAACAAACTGTGGAAAATTCTTAAAGAGATGGGAACACCAGACCACCTGACCTGCCTCCTGAGAAATCTAGATGCAGTTCAAGAAGCAACAGTTATAACCAGACACAGAACCATGCACTGAATCCAAATTGGGAGAGGATTAAGTCAAAGCTATATATTGTCACGCTGCTTATTTAACTTCTACACACAGTACATCATGTGAAATGCTGGGCTGGATGAAGCAGAAGCTGGAATCCAGATTTCTGGGAGAAATATCAATAACCTCAAATATGCAGATGACACCACCCTTATGGCAGAAAGTGAAGAACTAAAGAGCCTCTTGATGAAAGTGAAAGAGGAGAGTAAAATATCTGGCTTAAAATTCAGCATTCAGAAAATTAAGATCATGGCATCTGGTCCCATCACTTCATGGAAAATAAATGGGGAAACAATGGAAACAGTGACAGACTTCATTTTCTTGGGCTCCAAAATCACTGCAGATTGTGACTGTAGCCATGAAATTAAAAGATGCTTACTGCTTGGAAGAAAAGCTATGACAAACTTTCAGTTCAGTTCAGTCACTCAGTTGTGTCCAACTCTTTGCGACCCCATGAATTTGCAGCATGCCAGGCCTCCCTGTCTACCACCAACTCTCAGAGTTTACTCAAATTCATGTTCATTGAGTCGGTGATGCCATCCAGCAATCTCATCCTCTGTAATCCCCTTCTCCTCCTGCTAGTGAGCATATTAAAAACCAGAGATGTTACTTTGCCTATAAAGGTCAAAGCTAAGGTTTTTCCAGTAGTCATGTATGGATATAAGAGTTGGACCATAAAGAAAGCAGAGCATCGAAGAATTGATGCTTTCAAACTGTGATGTTGGAGAGGACTCTTGAGAGTCCCTTGGACTGCAAGGAGATCAAACCAGTCATTCCTAAAGGAGATCAATCCTGAGTATTCATTGGAAGGACTGATGCTGAAGCTGAAGCTCCAATACTTTGGCCCCCAGACCTGAAGAGCTGACTCATTTGAAAAGACCATGATGCTGGGAAAGACTGAAGGCAGAAGTGGATGGCAGAGGATAAGATGGTTGGATGGCATCACCATCTCAATGGACATGAGTTTCAGTAAGCCCTGGCATTTGATGAAGGACAGAGAAGCCTGGTGTACTGCAGTCCATGAGGTCACAAAGAGTCAGAGACTACCGAGTGACTGAACTGAACTGAAACTTAATAGATAATACTTTTTTGAATATTGTTATACTTATTGCAATGGATTGAACTGTGTGCCCCCAATTCATTTTGAGATGGCTAGATGGCATCACCAACTGGATGGACGTGAGTTTGAGTGAACTCCAGGAGTTGGTGATGGACAGGGAGGCCTGGCGTGCTGCGATTCACAGGGTTGCAAAGAGTTGGACACAACTGAGTGACTGAACTGAACTGAACTGAATTCATATTGATTTCTAACCTCCAGTGTGATTGTAGTTGGAGTAAGGAAGTAATAACAAATGAATTCTCAGGGATGGGGCCCTAAATGATAGGATTAGTGTTCTTATAAAAGGAAACCCTGGAGAGTTCACTGTTTCTCACCACCTTGTGAAGACGTAGAGAGAAAGTGGCTAGCTAAGCCAGGAGAATGGACATCCTAGGTGGCCCAGTGGTAAAGAATTTGCCTACCAAGCAGGAGACTTGGCTTTGATTCCTGCGTCAGGAAAATCCCCTGGAGAAGGAAATGGCAACCTGCTCCAGTGTTCTTGCCTGGGAAATCCCATGGTCAGAGGAATGTGGTTGGCTATAGTCCATGGGGTAACAAAGAGTTGGAAACGACTTAGCGACTAAACAGCAATAGCAGCCAGTCAGAAAAAGGGCTCTCACTGCTAGAACCGAATCAGTAGGCACCTTGATCTTAAACTTGCCAGCCTCCAGCACTGTGGGAAATGTCTGTTATTTAAGCTACCCCACCTGTTGTATTTTGTTAGGGTAGCCCAGGCTAAGATGAGCAGTAAACTATTTGCTTAGACAAACATTTGGCTGGTTCCACAGCTCTTTCACAAGAAATGGTTTATACTACAATAGTCTGTTTCATCAATATTGCCTATGGTGAGAAAGCTAACCCTGTATTTGATTATCAAAGAGAAAAATCACATAGCCTGTAAACTAACATCCACAGAAAATTATTGTAAACCTAGAATTAATTATACTTGCATCTCCTTGTTCTTTTTCTCCATCTCCTCAATCTGTTGTTTAAATTTCTTAAAATTCCTTTTGAAGAAAACTTTACTATTTTTAGCATGATGGTAACAATAATTCAGGCAGGCAGATTTAGGTTTGACTCTCAGCTTTGCTTTTTTCCCAGCTATGTGATTTCTGGAAAGTTACTTCACTATCTGAACCGCAATTTAACTATAGAATGGAGAAAGTCATAACTACCTTAAAATGTTGTTATGAGGACTCAGTGAGATGATAGTTGTTAAAAGTGACTCATGAATGGAAAATGCTCAACAAGCTTTAGTTCCCTTTCCTGGCCATCCATTGCTCCCACCAGAAATAGAAAAGTGCTGCTACCTGTACCTCAATAATATCATGCACTGATAATTAGGGGTTTGAGCACAGTCTCTTCCATTTGAATTTTGCTACTCTAATTTGCAATATCTACATCTTTCTATTTAAAGGAAGTCTTTGGTAACAAAGCTGAGAGTTTAATGACTGTTTTTTTTAAATAAGGTATAAATATAAAAATTAGTTAAAGGGTTTCCCTGGTGGCTCAGTTGGTAAAGAATCTGCCAGCAATGTGGGAAACCTAGCTTCAATCCCTGGATCAGGAAGATCCCCTGGAGAAGGGAATGGCTACCCACTCCAGTATTCTTGCCTGGAGAATTCTATGGACAGAGGAGCCTGGTGGGATATAGTCCATGGGATTGTGAAAGTCAGACATGATGGAGCAACTAACACAGAGACACACACATACACCCCTAAAGGATTATTTCTACTGGAAGAACTCTTACCTTCCTCCCCTCTACACACATACCTCAAAATCTTCTTGTACAAAGCTAAAAGATTGTCTAAAAACACAATTTTGATCCTTTTACTTAACACTGAGAATGTTCAAAGCATCCTTCCTTTGAAAAAAAAAAAAGCAAACTCTAATATGGCATTTGAAGTAATACACAATTAGACTTTATTACTTTTCGATATGGATTTCCCTGGTAGCTCAGACAGAAATAGACCTGCCTGTAATGCAGGAGACTTTGGTTTGATCCCTGGGTCGGGAAGATCCCCTGGAGGAGGAAATCGCATCCCACCCCAGTATTCTTGCCTGGAGAATCTCATGGACAGAGGAGCCTGGAGGCTACAGTCCATGGGGTCACAAAGGACTGGACGTGGCTGAGTGACTAACAGACACACACACACTTTTCAATATTCCTCCTCTAAACTTCATGCATTCACACATTTTATATCCAATCAAAACATGCCCAACATTGTTCCAACCTGTTCAAGGCATTCCTCCTTTGCAAATTATACTCCCTCCATGTGTGTATTAGTCAAAACATATAAGACCTGGTTAAAAGTCATCTCCATGACTTTTCCCAATCACTCTGGATGGATTTATCTGATACTCCTTTTTATGCTTCTAATGCAGGATTTGTTAAACTTTTCCCTACACAATCTGCTGGCTTTTAAGTTCCTTGAAGAATCTAGTTCATCATGGTATTTTTGCATCTGTCTCCCATTGAGCAATGAGTTGGCTGAACTGAATATTTTAAAGAAAAGATTGATATCTTCTTCTTATATTTGATCCTTCCCATCCACTCAGGATTCTTTACAAGCTTTAATGAGAGAGAACCACAGCTCCCAACCTAAACATTTCATGCATAGACCACTATATCCCACACAGACATGCTCTCTGGCAAAGCCAATTGGATCTGTTCTTGTCTTTACCAGCTCTGCTTTCATGCTCTCCCCCTTCCTACCTTCCAATTTCACCCCAAACTCCAGAATAAATATGGCATGGGTTAATTAGTGACAAACTGAAGGTGAAAAGAAATATCACTGAGAAAGTACATGCGTTGTTAACCAACAGGGATTTTAAGGAAACCAGAAAGGCAAGCAAAGCAAGCAATGTATACAGGACAAGAGAGGAAAAGATAGCAATCTCATTGTTAACCAATAGAGCTTTTGACCCCTCTCACACAAGAGTCACTAGGACTCAAGAACCTATACATTCAATCACATCTTGGCTTCTGTATCATCCTTGGTTACTGTTAAATTCTCCTGCCTTACAGAAGGAAACTGCCAATTTGCTACACAAACTGACTTCACTACTGTCTCTACAGTTAAAGTCACAAATCTTTAAACCAGTCATATCTTGATGTTTTATACCGTTTCTAGAAAATTTTTCTACTCCTTAGGTGTCAATTTTATTGATATGTTATAATATAAATCTAATTAACATATTGGACCAAAGACTTGACCTAAAGATTTCCTATTGTTTTAATTTTAAAATATTGTTTTAATGTTGTTCCTTAACATACTTTTGTCATCATCGCTCCCCTGATGGTGCTTTCATTTATTCCCTGGTTTCAAATCCTACATGCTAATGCCCTCAAGTCTACATCTCCAGCCCACACCTCTCTCTGGAACTCTGACCCCATAAGCATGTTTGCCTATTTGACACTTCTTGGTATGTAGTTTTCTAAAAAGTCCATAATCCAAACCCAAGACACACTGAAAGGATCATATAACTTGATTAAGTTGGATTTATCTGGGATGAAAGGATTTTTCAGTATCTACAAACCAATCATTGCAATACACCACATTAACAAATTGAAGACTAAAACTATATCATCACCTCAATAGATGCAGAAAAAGCTTTTGATAAAGTTTAATATCCATTCATTATTTTGAAAAACTCTCGATAAAGTGGGTCTAGACAGAAATGGCAACCCACTCCAATATTCTTGCCTAAAGAATCCTGTGGACAGAGGAGCCTGGTGGGCTGCTGTCCATAGGGTCACACAGAGTCAGACACGATTCTTACCTGGAGAATCCCAGGGATAGAGGAGCCTGGTGGACTGCCATTTATGGGGCTGCACAGAGTCGGACACAACTGAAGCAACTTCGCAGCAGCAGCAGAGGAAACATATCTCACATATCTCAAAGTAATAAAGGCCATATGTGACAAGTGGGTTTCACAGGTAACATCATACCAAAGGTGAAAAACTGAAAGCATTTCCTCTAAAATCAAGAATAAGATGCCAACTCTCATGACTTTATCCAACCTAGTTTTGGAAATCCTAGCCATCGAAGTCAGAGAAGAAAAAAATAAAAGAAACCCAACTTGGAAAGGCAGAAGTAAAATTGTCACTGTGTGTAGATAACAAGGCACCATGCACAGAAAGTCCTAAAGACACCACCAGAAAACTACTAGAGCTTATCAACGAAGTCAGTAAAGTTTCAGGATATAAAATTAATATACAGCAATCTATTGCATTTCTATACACTAGCAATGGACTACCAGAAAGACAAATTAAGGAAACAATCCCATTTACCATTGCATCAAAAATAAAATACCTAGGAATACATCTACCTAATGGGGCAAAAGACCTGTACTCTGAAAAGTATAAGACACTGATGAAAGAAATTGAAGACAACTCAAACAGATGGAAAATATACCGCATTCTTGGATTGGAAGATAATCTTAATTACTTCTTTGAAACAATAGCTAATGAGAGTTTCTGTTTGCTGTTATAGAGTTTTGTTATTGTTTGGCTGACTGGTTTTGTTCAAATCAGTATAGTCAAATTTTAATCTAGTTCTCAGACTATATGTTTTGTACAATTTCTACTCTTTGGAGCAAATAGGAATTTTGTTTATAGCCTAGTGATGAATTTTTTATGTCTCCCATAAATGTTCAAAGAAGAGAGGCTAACTCTGTAAGCAGAGTATATAGCACATGTAACTTTATTATATGCCCATGTAAAAATTATTATTTTATTACTAAAAAGCTTTACATATCAAGTATATCTGTGAATGTTAATGAGTAACATGTGTTTGAATCATGTGGGGACCTTGTTAAAATGTAGATTCTGACTCAGTAGGTATGGGGTGGGTCCTGAGATTCTTCATCTCTAACAAATTCCCTGGTAATGCACATGCTGTTGGTCTGTAGACCCAACATTAATTAGCAGGAGTTAAAGTCATTGTTCACTTGTATTCTGTAATTTGGAGCCCAAGAATTCCCATGGGTAAACTGTTTCAATCTGTATGCCTTCCTCTTTCTTACAGCAGATTAGCACTTCCAACTTCTCATTGCTTGCTTCTATCATTTTCTCTATGATAAAACTTGTAAAACATAATATTATTTAATGTCAGGATATTTCTTGATAATTCAGCTTTCCTCTTATCAATACAAGGTGATCCTCTTTATCTGGTCTCATGCTTCTTCATTTTGAACTCTATGATATTTATGAAACCATCTTGATTTCTCTTTGTTTGCGTTTGCCAAATACATGCCTAAGCACAACAGATGCTCAATAAAAGAAAGTTCCAGGAGGTGCAGTGGTAAAGAATCTGCCTGCTAAGCAGGAGACATGGGCTTGATCCCTGGGTTGGGAAGATACCCTGGAAAAGGAAATGGCAACCCACTCTAGTACTCTTGCCAGGAAAAACTCATGGACAAAGAAGCCTGGCAGGATACAGTCCATGGGGTCCCAAAAGAGTCAAACACGGCTGAGCGACTGAGCATGCTCAATAAAAATTAACTGAATGAATAAATCATTATTACCTATTATTTATTCTTTATTTTTAACCATCATTTTGTTTAAAGAAGTTTTGTGTTCCTTTTAACTCACTCTAGGGTTTCTTGATGAGTGTCTCAAGTTTGTTCTTTAGGTTACTAACTTACTGTCAAGAGTATCAGATCTGCTCTCTGCTGCTGCTGCTGCTTAGTCGCTTCAGTCGTGTCCGACTCTGTGAGACCCCATAGACTGCCCACCAGGCTCCCCCGTCCCTGGGATTCTCCAGGCAAGAACACTGGAGTGGGTTGCCATTTCCTTCTCCAATGTGTGAAAGTGAAAAGTGAAAGTGAAGTCACTAGTAGTGTCCAATTCTTAGCAACCCCATGGACTGTAGCTTACCAGGCTTCTCCATCTCTGGGATTTTCCAGGCAAGAGTACTGGAGTGGGGTGCCATTGCCTTCTCCATTCTACTCTCTGCTGCTGCTGCTGCTGCTGCTGCTGCTGCTGCTGCTAAGTTACTTCAGTCGTGTCCGACTCTCTGTGACCCCATAGACGTCAGCCCACCAGGCTCCCCCATCCCTTGGATTTTCCAGGCAAGAACACTGGAGTGGGTTGCCATTTCATTCTCTGGTGCATGAAAGTGAAAAGTGAAAGTGAAGTTGCTCAGTCGTGTCCATCTCCCAGCGAGCCCATGGACTGCAGCCCACCAGGCCCCCCGGCCCATGGGTGGACCCTCCAGGCAAGAGTACTGGAGTGGGCTGCCATTGCCTTCTCCATCTTACTGCTTCCATTTTGAGGGGATTTTTAAACTTGTGTGTGTGCATGTGTGTTAGTAGCAGGGTTGGACTGGAGTGGGTTGCCATTCCTTCCTCCAGAGGATCTTCCCAACCCAAGGACAGAATGTGCATCCCCAGCATCTCCTGCATTGGCAGGTGAGTTCTTTACCACTAGTGCCACCTGGGAAGCCATTTTAAACTTGTGCATACGTGCTAAGGCACTTCGGTCGTGTCTAACTCTTTGCAAACCTCTGGACTTTAGTTCACCAGTCTCCTCTGTCCATGGAATTCTCCAGACAAGAGTACTATAGTGGGTTGCTGTGCCCTCCTCCAGGGGACCTTCCCAACCCAGGGACTGAACCTATGTCTCTTGCGTCTCCTGCACTGGAAGGCGGATTCTTTACTGCTGAGCCACCAGGGAAGCTCTTTAAACTTGTACCTATAGCTTATTGTATAAGTTTCCCACTCACTCAGATACCACTTGGACTCCAACCTTTACCTTAGTCTCATTCTGTAGCTAAAGCTAATTTAGGTGCTTAGCTCCTAGTTCATTTTAGGTAGACTAGCAATGTACTACCATGCAGAGTGCAGTTTCTGTTTGAACAATATTATGCATGGGACTAGACTTTTCTGTGAACTCTTCCCACATTCTATCCACATTTGCAACCTTTTTCCTTAGGTCACTAGGCAGCTAAGGTTGCCATGTGCCTTTTCCAGACTCCTTTTATTCCATACATAGCATTTATGGAAAGCCTAGGTGGAGAAACGGAGGCAGTAATGTTTAGGACCCGTCCAGCACAGGAGAAGAATTATAATGGACAAAGTCAACACTTCATACCTCAGGGATGACCACTTTTTCCAGTCGTCTGTACAGCCCTTCAAGTTGAAAAAAAGGCACAGAGAACAGAGGTAAAACAAAATACATTCTTATTTCCTCTGTTAAGTTACAATATGGTTCAAAGGCTAAAGTATGAGGTGTGCCTCAAAGTCTACGCTTCTCAATACAAACAGGAAATCTACCCGGATTTGATATAAAATCTACTCTGATTTGACAAGAAATCTACTCTGGCCTTTTGCATTTATACTGTGGATGACACTATTTGTTCTTTTCTAGTCTTTGTTGGCTTGGTTGTACGGAGGGGTAGCAGGTGTGGCTACTTTCTATCATGTTAACCCTATAACTGAACCCAGGGCTGCAATGCCTAGACCCTGATATTAGTGTGGTATACTAGGAAATGCATGGGGTTCCCATGCCAGATGTTTCACAAACTCTACATGACCTGAGTAAATTGCATAATCTCATGTAGGACCTGCAATTTTATCATATAAAAATAATTTAAACTAAAGGATCCCATCCAACCATTGAATGTTTGTGACAAAAATCTCAAAGTAAAATAAGAGTTTTCTTCTTCCTACAAGGTTTTAGAGTCAGAAAGACCTCATAGAGTGGAGGTGCTCAAATTATCAAGAAGCACAGGACTTTAAATTCACCATATTCTTTATGGAATATTACATAATGTTGACATTACGTTCAGAGTCACTAATTATGCAGTTCTGAGATTACAGAATAAATCAACCTGTGGGAACAAGTTCAAAAATTTGTTTATGATAGAGAGAGAAAGCACGATAGTTCTTTGCTTAATTCTACTTTCTAATATTACTTTCATGTTCTATTCTTTTCAAGTGCCTATTACTTTTGGAAGTTTCACAAACTCACAGTATGATTAAGGGCTCAGGCACTTTGCTTAATCCTGCACCTCTTTCCTGTCTATCTTTCAAATTGGATTCTTAACTAGAACTCTTCCCACAAAGGAAATGCTACTTCTAACTAGAGATATTTAGGAAGAATAACAATTTACTCCATAACTTTAGAAAATAGAAGAAGAGGGGATCCATTTTATCGTCACTATTGCTCTGATATCTAAGCCAGACAAACATTTTACAGCAAAACTAGAGTTCATAAACACAGACACAGAAATCCTTAATAAAATATTAGGGGATCAATAATATGTAAAAACGATAATGTCATAATTAAGTGGGATTTATCCTAGGAAGGAAAAGATGCTTTAGTATACAAATGTTGAACTTCCTTGGTGGTGCCTTGGAGAAGAATCTTCCTTGCAGTGCAGGGGACACTGGTTTGATCCCTGCTCTGGGAGGGTTCCACATGCTGCACAGCAACTAAATCCTGTGCTTTAAGGTCCAAGGGCCATGACTACTGAGCCCACATGCCTAGAGCTTGTGCTCCGCAATAAGAAAAGGCATCACAATGAGAAGCTTAAGTGCTGCAATGAAAAGTAGCCCCACTCATTGCAACTGGAAAAAGCCCACATGCAGCAACAAAGACTCAGCACAACCAAAAAGAAATAAAATAATTAATTTTTAAAAATGTATACAAATATTGATGTAATTAACCACAGAGTAAGTGTAATTCATAACAGGGTAAAGGAGAAAACTCATATGATTATCTCAACTGATGCAAGAAAAACCTTTGACAATATCTAACATCCATGCATGATAAGAAAAATCTCTGTGAACTATGAAAAAATCTAAAGCTGGTAGCATACTTAGTTTAAGACTGTATGCCTATGTTTGGAACCAAGGCAAAGAATTCCATTCTCACCATTTCAACATTGTACTGAAGGTCTAAACAAGTTTTTTAAGGTCAAGGAAAAAAACCAAAAAAACCCCTCAATATTAGAAAAGATGAAGTAAAACTGCTTACATTAACAGATATAAACTGGAAAAAGCCCACATGCAGCAACAAAGACTCAGCACAACCAAAAAGAAATAAAATAATTAATTTTTAAAAATGTATACAAATATTAATGTAATTAACCACAGAGTAAGTGAAATTCATAACAGGGTAAAGGAGAAAACTCATATGATTATCTCAACAGATGCAAGAAAAATCTTTGACAATATCTAACATCTATGCACGATAAGAAAAATCTCTGTGAGCTATGAAAAAAATCTAAAGCTGGTAGCATACTTAGTTTAAGACTGTATGGCTATGTTTGGAACCGTGGCAAAGAATTACATTCTCACTATTTCAACATTGTACTGAAGGTCTAAACAAGTTTCTTAAGGCCAAAAAGAACACAAAAAACCTCAATATTAGAAAACATGAAAGAAAATTGCTTATATTAACAGATATCATGATGGCACACAGAAAACACCCTAAAGAAATGCACAAAAAGCTTCTAGACATAGGAAGTGAATTTAGCAATGTTAGTGAATAAGTAAGTCAATATACAAAAGTCAATTATATTTTAATATGGTAACAATAAAATGTTGGAAAATAAATTTCATTTACATATCATTCAATATATGAAATCAGGATAAAATGAACAAAACATATATATAAGAATTATACCCTCAAATATGCTGAACAGTGCTGTCAGATACTATTGATAATATTAAAAGGATAGATAATACCATGTGTATGGATTAGATAACTCAAGTTTGTTATGATATAATTTGACCCCACATTGATTTATGGAGTTAATACAATTTCAACCAAACTCACAGTGGGCTTGTTTTGTAGAATACAACAAGCTAGTTCTAAAACTTTGATGAAATTTCAAAGGATATAGAGTCTCCAAAAGAGTTTTGAAAAATAAGAACTTAATTGGAAGACTTATGAATTATCAGAAGGCTATGGCAATCAAAACAGTGCAGCATTAGCACACCAATACAAATAGCCATAGAACATGTTAGAGATTCCAGAATCCAGAAATAATAGACCCATGTGTGTGTGGCATGTGTTTAAGCAAAAGTGCCAACGTAATGTGACAAATAAAAGGAGAGATTTTCAAGAAATGGTGAGGGAATAAGTAGCTATCCTTATGAAAACAAATGAACCTCAACATTTATGTCCCACATACACCAAAAATAAAGCAGAAATAGGTGTTTTTCTGGAACTCTCTTGCTTTTTCCATGATCCAGCGGATGTTGGCAATTTGATCTCTGGTTCCTCTCTCTTTTCTAAAATCAGCTTGAACATCTGGAAATTCACGGTTCATGTATTGCTGAAGCCTGGCTTGGAGAATTTTGAGCATTACTTTAGTAGCGTGTGAGATGAGACTGTGCGGTAGTTTGAGTATTCTTCGGCATTGTCTTTCTTTGGGATTGGAGTGAAAACTGACCTTTTCCAGTCCTGTGGTCACTGCTGAGTTTTCCAAATTTGCTGGCGTATTGAGTACAGCACTTTCACAGCATCATCTTTCAGGGTTTGAAAGAGCTCAACTTGAATTCCATCACCTCCACTAGCTTTGTTTGTAGTGATGCTTTCTAAGTCCCACTTGACTTCACACTCCAGGATGTCTGGATCTAAGTGAGTGATCACACCATCATCATATATAATTTATGAACTTTTTCCTTCTCCATGGTGCCTTATCCTACAACATACAAGTTTGCTGTTAAAATTATTATAATATGGAAATGCTTACCACTCCCAAATGCCAGGTGTAAGATATACAATACATAGGCATTAACCATAAGTAAAAAGAACAGACATTTTGGAACATTCTTCTAAAAATGGCAAATTAGTTTAGGACCATCTCCTTTGCAGTAACAGTCAATGAAGGATAGTAGAAAGGAAACAGGTGTTATATTCAGACAGAGATGGGTTAGAAGTTAAGCTCTGAAACTTCCTGGTTGTTACAATTTGGGGTAACTTGCTGAAGTTCTCTAAAATTAAAAATCAGAGACATCACTTTGTTGACAAACTTCCATGTAGTCAAAGCTATGATTTTTCCAGTAGTCATGTAGGGATATGAGTTGGACCATAAAGAAGGCTAAACACCAAAGAACTGATGCTTTTGAATTGTGGTGCTGGAGAAGGCTCTTGAGAGTCCCCTGGACTGCTAAGAGATCAAATCAATCAATCCTAAAGGAAATCATCCCTGAATTTTTATTGGGAAGACTTGATGCTAAAGCTCCAATACTTTGGCCACCTGATGCAAAGAGCTGACTCACTGGAAGACTCTGAAGCTGGGAAAGACTGAAGGCAAAAGGAGAAGGGGAAAACAGGATGAGACGGTTGGATGGCATTGCCAACTCAACAGACATGAGTTTGAGCAAACTCCAGGAAATAGTGAAGTACAGGGAAGCCTGGCGTACTGCAGTCCATGGCGCTGCAGAGAGTCAGACTCGACTTAGAGGCTGAACAACAACAACTGAACTTCTCTAAACTGTGTTCCCTCATATGCATAGTGGGGAGAGTAAAATGTACTTCTGTATGTGCTTCTAAAGGTTTAATTAAGTAATGTGTGTGAATTACCCAGGTTAGTGCTGGTACAAATGTTAGATACTGCCTAAGAACAGTAACGGAGAAGGCAATGGCACCCCTCTCCAGTTCTCTAGCCTGGAAAATGCCATGGACGGAGGAGCCTGGTGGGCTGCAGTCCATGGGGTCACTAAGAGTTGGACACGACTGAGCGACTGCACTTTCACTTTTCACTTTCATGCACTGGAGAAGGAAATGGCAACTCACTCCAGTGTTCTTGCCTGGAGAATCCCAGGACAGGGGAGCCTGGTGGGCTGCCCTCTATGGGGTCACACAGAGTCAGACACGACTGAAGCAACTTCGCAGCAGCAGCAAGACCAGTAAAAATGGTAATGAGGGAAACTGGAGCCTATTATACAGAGTGAGGTAAGCCAGAAAGAAAAACACCAACATAGTATACTAGTGCATATATATGGAATTTAGAAAGACGGTAACAATAACCCTGTATGTGAGACAGCAAAAGAGACACAGATGTATAGAACAGTCTTTTGGACTCTGTGGGAGAGGGAGAGGGTGGGATTATTTGGGAGAATGGCATTGAAACATGTATAATATCATATAAGAAATGAATTGCCAGTCCAGGTTCGATGCAGGATATAGGATGCTTGGGGCTGGTGCACTGGGATGACCCAGAGGGATGGTACAAGGAGGGAGGAGGGAGGGGGTTCAGGATGGGGAACACGTATACACCCATGGCGGATTCATGTTGATGTATGGCAAAACCAATACAATATTGTAAAGTAAAAAAAAATACTTCTGTTATTAAAAAAATGGTGGATACAAATGAATTAAGCAATGTATAGCAACAGTATTTACAATTTCTAGGACAATGAAGCAACCTAAATGTCCATCAACAGAGGAATGAATAAGATGTGGTACATATATACAATAGAATATTAGCCACAAAAAGCAATGAAATTGGTTCCTTTGCAGAGATGTGGATGGACATAGAGATTGTCACAGAGAGTGAAGTAAGTCAGAAAGAGAAAAACAAATATTGTATACTAATATATATATATATGAGGAATCCTGAAACATGGTGCTGATTATCCCATTTGCAAAGCAGAAATAGAGATATAGACACAGAGAATAAAGATATGGACACCAAGGGTGGAAAAGAGCATGGGAGGAAGTGGGAGATGGGATTGCCAGTATACATTACTGATACAATGAATGAAATGGATAACTGATGAAAACCTATTGTATAGCACAGGGAACTCTGTTTAATGCACTATAGTAACCTAAATGGGGAAGAAGTCCAAAAGAGATAGGATATATGTACAGCTGATTCATTTTTCTGTACAGTAGAAACTAACACTGTACATGTGCATGGAGACATAAGAGATGCAGGTTCTATCCCTGGGTCAGGAAGATCCCCTGGAGGAGGGAATGGCAACTCATTCCAATATTCTTGCCTGGAGAATCCCATGGACAGAGAGCCTGTTGGGCTACAGCCCATAGGGTCGCAAAGAGTTGGACACGACTGAAGCGACTTGGCATGCACACATGCTGAAACTAACACGATATTGTAAACCAACTATACCTCGATAAAAATTAGTCAAAAAAGACATTAATAAACCTGATAAAGTAAAAATTATAGCAAAAAATAAATGAGTTGGTGTTTGCATATTTCATATTTCCTTTTCTTCCATTCGTTTTCAATTAAAAACTCTGAAGCATTTCCTGATAATGATTGTTCTTCAAATAATGAAAATAGAAAATTCACTTCATTAATACCTTTTAGTCTCCACCAGAGTCACAACTTACAACTTGCCCCTTTGTCTCTTCTCTACAGAAATCAATATGCTCCTTATTGAATTGTCAACTTGCATAAAACTGTGAAGGCCAATGACAGGGTTTTGGGAGAAAAAGGTATGAAAAAGTCACTGGTACATACTGGGAGTTTGATGATGAGACATGTCTTCGACTGTCATGGGAATCTCTTTAATGCTATTTTCCTGGTTTCTCTGAATTTTGTAGAGGAGTTACAGTAAAAAAAGTGACATAACCAAAGGCTACCATCTTTCATGCTTGAATCCTGGCATTAGCTTGTACAGGTCTGAAGGGAAGATATAAAATTCAAGGGTTTTTTTTTCCTACTCATTACATTTCATTGTTTGTCTTAGAGAAAAATACACATCTTTAATCTATTTCTCAGTGTTTTATCTTCATTTCAGAATCTCACCAGAATCTCAAGATAACACACTTTTCATTCTATGATGAACAATATCTCACTCACACGGTTTACTGCCCCTCCCCTTCTTACCATGTATGTCATCCTTGCCCCCTTTCCTTTTTCCATGTAACAGATATTAATAAATATGTGAATGACAATTCTGAATAATATTGAGATGAGAAGAGTGATGAATGAAATCTTACCTCCTCTCACATCAGTACGGATAGAAATTGCCAGATACCTGGTTTAGTAGCATGGGGAGGGGTGAGGAGAGGAAATACTATCAACATTTCTACAGAAAACAAGTACACATCTGGGGTCTAATGCAATGTGACTTTAGTACATTTCATAAATTGAATCAAAACTGTGCCCAGATAGCACGCATGCTCAAATTGGGGCGCCCTGCCTGGCCAGCCCCTGGTGTTAATGAGACACTCTGCAGGACACCCTGGCTTCACCAACCAGACAAAGAGATGTCAGTGTATCCCTTCCCTCCGGGCATTCGAAGCTGGCACTTATTTTCAAATTTCCTTCCCACTTGGCAGGGGAAACACTTTCTCAGACACATGATAAAACTCCAGCATGAGGTGGGATAACGAGACTCTGGCAAGGACTATTTCAGAGAATGGTTATGATCACCAGCGGCACTGACTGTGTGCCGTCTACACACACACACACACACACACACACACACACACAATCACTCAAATTGGATCATAGACATGAATGTGAAAGGTAAAACTGTATAATTTCTAGAAGAGTACACTGGAAAATTTTTTGCATATTGGCTCATGCAAATTTTTCTTAGAACACAAAAACACTACTTATAAAGGAGCAAATTAATAACTAAGAGTTTACTGAAATTAAAAATTTATACTCCTCTAATAACACCACTAAGGAAACAAAAATGCAAGACAAAGAATGGAATTAAATATTCTCAGCACATACCTGGCAAAGAACTTGTATCCAGAATATATATATAAAGAACTCTTGCCAACAAATAAGATGAAAATAGCCCAATAAAAATAATGAAAGGATTTAAACAATTCACAAAAGAAATTATACAAATGGTCAATAGGAATAAAATACTCTAAAAATTAGTGTTGAAGTATGTGAAAATTTAAACTACATTGGAATAACAATGCAGTTAACTAGATTGGCTTAAATTTAAAAGACTGTCAATAGCAAGGGTTGATGAGGATGTGGAACAATTGGAATTCATGTACATGGTTAGTGGGAATGTAAAATGTACTTTGGAAAATAGTGTGGCTATTTCTTTATGAAATTCAACATCCCTCCACCATATGACACACTGATTTCAATCCTGGATATTTATCCAAAAGAAAGAAAACATATGTCCTCAAAAACACTTGTCTACAAGTGTTTATAGCGGCTATTTTTACACTAGCCAAAATTGCAACTGAAATGTCCATCCCCTGGTGGATGGGTAAACAAATCCAGTAAATCCATACAGAGAGCTACTAACTCACAATAAAAAGGAACAGAGTACAAATATACACAACATGTTTACATCTCAAAAACATGATGCTGAAGAAAGAAGCTAAATGTGTGAGAGTTTGTCCTAGCTTGATTTTATGTATATACTAGTACAGAACAAGTTGAACAATCTGTACTAAGAGAGAAAGATCAATGGTTACCTGGGGCTGGGTGTGTGTAGGTAGACTGGCTGCAGAGGGGCATGAGGGAATTTTTTAGGGAATTTTCCATACTTTGTTTGTGGTGGTAGATTTAGAGGAATATTAATTGGGCAGTTCAGTTCAGTTCAGTTCAATTTAATTGCTCAGCCGTGTCCGACTCTTTGCAACCCCATGAATGCAGCAGGCCAGGCCTCCCTGTCCATCACTTGTAAACACCCCCAACCCCTAAAAAAATAGTGCTATGGTCTGCAAACCCTGCACTGCCAGCTGCATCTTCATTTTAAGAGGGGATTTGAAGCTAGAGGGAGTGAAAACACAAAGAGAAAAACGGAAAGAGGGGCAGGGAGAGAGAAAATTAGAGCACCACATCAAGACAGTCAGTGTAGAGTAGTAGGAGTTTCAGGATGAAAGAACAGACAAAGCAGAGTGAGAGGGCCAGAGAGGGAAGAACATTAACGAAGCAACATGAGTGAATGCTGTAGGCCTGAGGAAGTTAATCTTCACATTTTTAGTCATCACTGAATGCACCTGAAATAGAGGGAAATGAGGGCACGGCAACCCACTCCAGTGTTCCCATGGACAGAGGACCCTGGCGGGCTATGGTCCCTAGGGCCACAAAGAGTCAGACATGACCAAAGCAACTGAGCACACACGCATGCACTATAACTGCTGGGACCTGATGAGCACCATGTCAGGCCTCAGGGGCCTAGGTAGGTCTGAGTTTCCTTCACAAAGAAGCTGGGTCAGTGCCCAGAAGGAACTGAGGTCATCTTCCACTGACTTGGCCAATGTGCATGACCCCTGTAGCTTGATCTGAGCCTATCAGGACAAGGATGGAAGTCCCCTGAGAAAGCCCGTGCGTGAAAATTTAGCCAATCAGTATATGCTAAGAAACCCTTGTAACCAATCAGCCACTGCTAACCTCCTGTCTTTGTCTTAACCCTATAAATACTGCTTAACAAAGGGCTCGGGGCTCTTGTTCCACTCCACTGTGCTGGAAGTAGCGGGGCCCTAGCTCGAGCTAGAAATAAAAACCCCTTTTTGCTTTTTGTATTGTCGTGGATGTCTTGTTCTCTTATTTTTGAGAATTCGAACTGCGGGCATAACAATAATTTGTTACAGCAGCCGCAAGAAAGCAACACAACAGATAGACCCCAGATGCAGAGCACACCCAGGCCATCCGGAAGCAAGTCAGCCCCTGCAGGAGAGACTTCCCATCAAGACAAAGTTCATGGCATTCCTGATGCATCTGTATGTCTTGAGGGGAGAATTAGACAACTAGTAATGTTTTGGGCTTTGAATTAGTTAAATATAAAGATAAAAACAAAATAGGTTTTTTAAGTCAGTATTTAATCCTAGGTAAATGCAAAATTGTTCAGGTAAAAAGAATAAAGGCAGTGCAAACTACATGACTCTTGTGTAAGTAGCCTTTACATAGCCATTATAACATAAATTGCCCTAACATCTATTTCTTGGTTGGGAAATGGGGGGAAGTATAGTCTTTTTGTGGTAACAATGGCCCCAAATTCTCATCCATCAAAATGGGAACAACAAAAGCCCAAAGAAAAACCAAGTTAGAAATATACGCATGCTACTTAGACATGCAGAGAGAAAACACAAACTAGTAGGTTTCAAAAGTTGAAAGCAGTGGCTTCTAGGGAGGAGTAAATGTAGGAAGAAGTGGTAAAGTGAATGCTGTGGTTAGGCTTTGCAGGAAACATTTTTGCATTTGTATATTCCTGTATCACTTTGGTAAAGTAAAAGTAAAAAACTGGAAAAATGATGAAGACAGGAAGAATTGGTTATATTCCAAAATTCATAAATCATAAAATGAATGTTTTAAGACCAGTTGCATAGCATGTACAAACATAGGTATAAGGGATGGGGGAGCCTGCAGGGCTGCCGTCTTTGGGGTTGCACAGAGTCGGACACGACTAAAGCGACGCAGCAGCAGCAGCAGCAGCAGCAGCAGCAGCTGAATGTTACATTTTTAGTGACTGCATCACATAAGAATTCAAAAGATACTATATTGCAACACCTTGGAAGCGTTCAGTTCAGTTCAGTTCAGTCCTCAATCATGTCTGACTCTTTGCGACCCCATGAATTGCAGCACACCAGGCCTCTCTGTCCATCACCAACCGCCAGAGTTCACTCAGACTCACATTCATCGAGTCAGTGATGCCATCCAGCCATCTCATCCTCTGTTGTCCTCTTCTCCTCCTGCCCCCAATCCCTCCCAGCATCAGAGTCTTTTCCAATGAGTCAACTCTTTGCATGAGGTGGCCAAAGTACTGGAGTTTCAGCTTTAACATCATTCCTTCCAAAGAACACCCAGGACTGGGTAGTTAAAATAGGAATTTTAAAAACATTATAGAAAATTTCAATTTAAAATCTATTGACTGAAAAATCATGATATCATACATATCATACATTCTTAGATTTAAAAGGGACTTTGAACTCTTTCAGTACCTACTAAGTTAATCAGCCATTGGAAAGTTCAAAGCTCATGTTTTTAACTCATGGTTTGGTAAGTATTTAATTGGGATGGTGTCTAATTCTCTTATGTTTCAAGCTATTCACTTTAGTTCTCTCAAATATAACTATTGTAAGGTATAATTAAAGTCATATCTTTTTCATTTTCTGAAGACTGACTGCATTCCTTGGCTAGCAGTCCCTTCTTTACATCATTTCAATTTCTTGGTTAAACATCACATCTCCACTTTAATCCTCCTGCCTCCCTTTTACAATAACTTATGTGATTACACTGGATTCACCCAGATAATATAGGATACACTTCCATCCAAAATCCTTAATATTTGCAAGTTTCTTTTTACAATATAAAGTAACACTCAGAGATTAAGGAGATGAGGATTTAGACATTTTCCAAGGGGATGGGGGGAGAGAGAGTGGCATTATTCAGTCTACTACAGGTGCCTAATATGAGCCTGGAATAGCCAGGAAGCTGATGATACAATATTAGAGAAACACTTGAGTATATGTTGAGTCTTAAATTCTAGACAATAAATAACATTAGGTAAAGTCACAACATAATGACTAAATTTAAAACTCTGAAGTGTTATATTTGATGTAGGAAGTTTCTAAGATGGCTCTAAAAGATCTCCACCTCCTGGTATTCAAGCCCTTGTGTAATCTCTTCCAACTGTATGTGAGTCAGACCTGGAGTCTTACTTGCTAAAAACAGAGAATATTGCAGCAGTGATAGAAAACTATTTTCTGATAATGTTGCAAAAGGACTGTGCCTTCTAACTTGTTGCCATTTTCACTCCCTCACTAGTTTGTTGTAAGGAATGCAAGCTGACCTGTTGTGCATTTCCCCACGAGGAGACTGGTGTGGCAAGAAACTGAGGGAAACTGCAGGCCAACAGGTAAGGAGGAACAAAAGCCTTAGTCCAACAACATCAGCTCAGTTCAGTTCAGTCGCTCAGTCATGTCCGACTCTTTGCAACCCCATGAATCCCATGAGGTGGCCAAAGAATCAGAGTTTCAGCTTTAGCATCAGTCCTTCCAAAGAACACCCAGGACTGATTTCGTTTACGATGAACTGGTTGGATCTCCAGAACATGATGATTGTTCTCCATGTGAAATGGATGGGGAAAAAAAATGGAAAATTCTTCTGCTCAAACAGTAGTTGTGCCATTTTCTGAGTGTATAACCTTGGGCACAATACTTAATTTTTCTGAATGTCTTATTCAGTTCAGTTTTGTTCAGTCACTCAGTCATGTCCGACTCTTTGCGACCCTGTGAATCGCAGCACACCAGGCCGCCCTGTCCATCAACAACTCCTGGAGTTCACTCAGAGTCATGTCCATCGAGTCAGTGATGCCATCCAGCCATCTCATCCTCTGTCATCCCCTTCTCCTCCTGCCCTCAATCCCTCCCAGCATCAGAGTCTTTTCCAATGAGTCAGCTCTTCACATGAGGTGGCCAAAGTACTGGAGTTTCAGCTTTAGCATCATTCCCTCCAAAGAAATACCAGGGTTGATCTCCTGCAGAATGGACTGGTTGGATCTCCTTGCAGTCCAAGGGACTCTCAAGAGTCTTCTCTAATCCCAGTTCAGAAGCATCAATTCTTTGGCACTCAGCCTTCTTTACAGTCCAACTCTCACATCCATACATGACCACAGGAAAAATCATAGCCTTGACTAGACGGACCTAAGTCAGCAGAGTAATGTCTCTGCTTTTGAATATGCTATCTAGGTAGGAAGAATTAAATCTTGTCAATAATCACATGAGTGAGTTTTTAAGCCTTCTCTCTCAGTTGCAGCTTTGCCAGCAACCCAGAACAAGACACCCAG
>SJYC01030971.1:0-36850 GCA_006408675.1 Madoqua kirkii
ATGGAAGCAACCTAGTTGTCCATCGACAGATTAATGGATAAAGATGTGGTGCATATACACAATGGAATACTACTCAGTTATAAAAAGGAATGCATTTTTGAGTCAGTTCTGATGAGATGGATGAATCTAGAACCTATTATACAGAGTGAGTCAGAAAGAAAAAGATATATGTATTCTAATGCATATATACAGAATCTAGAGGAACGGTACTGAAGAATTTATTTACAGAGCAGCAATGAAGAAACAGACATAGAGAACAGACTTATGGACATGGGGAGAGGAGAGGAGAGGGTGAAATGTATGGAAAGAGTAACGTGAAAACTTACATTACCGTATGTAAAATAGATAGCCAATGGGAATTTGCTGCATGGCTCAGGAAACTCAAACAGGGACTCTGTATCAACCTAGAGGGGTGGGATGGGCAGGGAGATGGGAAGGAAGTCCGAAAGGAAGGGGATACATGTACACCTATGGCTGATTCATGCTGAGGTTTGACAGAAACAACAAAATTATGTAAAGCAATAATCCTTTAATTAAAAAAAAGAGTCAGGTATATAAAATATTCATTATTAAATACGCTTTTCTAAAATCCCAATCTTATCACCTGTATAAGGCTACAATTGAAAACAAAAATATAAAGAAGGGTAAAAGAATTCCATAGCCATTTCTTTTTACTTGCTGTCCTTATTCTTACTTGTTCAATTACACATCTCTGAATGAACTAGTCCCTTACCCACTAACCTTCTTCTGAACGTAAATGATTTGTATGTGATCTAATCATATTTCCTGGTCCCTTGCCACTCTAGAGTCTTGCTGTGCATACCTATCTCTGATTTCCATACATTGCATCTCAGAGATAACCAAATGCATGGCCAACTTCCCTAATTAGATTTGTTGTGTCCTGGAGACCTCCCAGCAGTGCCTTCTCTTCCTTTCATTCTTTTATTTATTTTTTCTCTCTCTCCCTGAAGTATCCTCTCCTTCTCTTTCCCTGATCCCTAAGGAGCCTGCTTCAACATTTGTTTATATATCAAAATAATTGAAAGCTAAATTAATTCTCAGCTTCAATTTCTCAAGCTTCTTTTCAACTGCTATAACTTTTTCGACCCCCTTCAGAATCTGGACTTTGGCAACTAGGAAAAGCTTTGAAAACAGAAAGCACACAGTAGTTATTGATTGATCAGTTAATAGACTGTCTCCGTCAAGCCTGGAGTCTATGATTTTATGACTGATGGACTTGATGGATTTTTTTTTTCTCATGGGTTCTCGAAACCTGATTATTAAATTACACAGAGAGAGTCACCAACCATGTTTGCAAATCCCATACACTTAATATCTCTGTTCCTTTTGTAAAAGAGTTTTAATAATAATAAAAAAAACCTAAACCCCTGGACTATGAGTTCTTTAGTGACAAGGAAATGTGCTTCATATCTCTTTATGTACTAAATTCTCAGTATATTGGTAAGGCATAGTATAATATTAATATAGAACTCTCTTACTGTGATTTAGGGGGAAATGTGATTGAGAAGTATGTCAAGCAGCATCGTTAATGATCCTCAATGATCTCTACTTCCTGATGTCCATACTAAGTATAACCCCCTGCCTTTGAGGATGAGTTAGTTTAGTGACTTGCTTTTAAGTAACATAGCAAAGATGATGAGATACTGCCTTAGTGATTGGTTATGAGAGATTAGAGAGAGTGTGTGAATGTTCAGTCATCTCTGACTCTGTGCACCCCTATGGACTGTAGCCCACCAAGCTCCTCTGTCCAGGGGATTTTTCAGGCAAGAATACTGAAGTGGTTTGCCATTTCCTTCTCCAGGAGATCTTCCCAACTGAGGGATCAACTGCCTCTCTCCCAACCTCCATATTTCTAGCAGATTCTCTTTGACCTATGCTGGCTTTGACAAAAAAGTTGTCTTCTTGAGGAGGGAAGGAATCAAGGGCAGCCTCTAAAAGCCAGCTAGGAACTGAGGCAATCAGGCCAACAGACTTCGGAGAACTGAATTCTGCCAGTAACTAAGTCAACTTGGAAATAAATCCTTCTCAGTTGTACCTTTGGGCTTCCCTGGTGGCTCAGATGGTAAAGAATCTACCCACAATAAGGGAGACCTGGGTTTGAACCCTGAGTTGGGAAGATCCCCTGGAGAAGGGCATGGCAACCCACACTAGTATTCTTGCCCAGAGAATCCCCATGGACAGAGGAGCCTCATGGGCTACAGTCCATGGATTTGCAAAGAGTCAGACACAACTGAGCATCTAAGCACATTTCTACCTTCCGATGAGATTCCAGCCCTGACTGGCACTTTAAGTATAGCCTTCTAGAGACCCTGATAAAGGATCAGTGCAATTAAGCCACACCCAGACTCTGATTCACAGAAATGATAAATTGATAAATCCGTATTAAGTCACTGTTCACTACAGTTCATCATGTAGCAATAGACAGTTTACATAGGAAGATCACATCTATGGAGTTAAGAGTACAACTCTGTACTAGACATTGGAAGAGAGGGACCGGAAGCAAAGAACCTCATTTGATCTTAGCAACCTTTTTGCAAGGTATGTCATTAGCTGGTACATAGAGATGACTTTTGGGTTTCCCTGGTGGCTCAGTGGTAAAGAATTTGCCTGCAGTGCAGCAGACCTGGGTTCGATCTCTGGGTGGAGAAGATCTGGAGAAGGGCATAGCAACCCACTTCAGTATTCTTGCCTGGAGAATCCCATGGACAGAGGAGCTTGGCAGGCTGCAATCCAAAGGGCTGCAAAGACTCAGACATGACTGAAGCAACTGAGCACACACACACACAGCAATGACTTTAGACTGCAAGGTTAGGGGTCAAGAAAAAGTTCAGATGATTTATTCCAACTTACCAAAGATCACACAGAGCCAAGGTTCCAAAACCCAGACTAGATCTTGTAAAGAATGAGAATGGGAAGAAAGAAAAAAAAAAAGAAAGAAAGGGCTAGATATGAATCTTGGTTTCATGGGTCAGGAATGAAACAGGGGACTGAGCTTTAGCTAGAGTGTATGTGGGTGGCCCCAAAGTACCAGAAAATATGACACAAGGTAAGGGAGAACTGAGTCATGATCTAGATACATAAAACCATGGAGGGGGGGTAGAAAATTAGTTTAAATGTTCTTGAATTGGATAAGAATCAGTTGACAAATGAAATTACAGAAAGAATATTTCAAAGAAGAGTCATGAAGATGATACCCATTTAAAAATAGAGAAACAAAAACATCTAATGTGAAAAATTATTTTTGTAGTCATCTGAAACATGTACCAAATTTTTCCAGGAAAGTCATGTTTTACATTGCTACCATTTCTAAGCCTAGCTAGAAATATCTACAACCATAATGCTGCTGAAACACTACACATTTGTAATGAAAGCACAGGATGCCAGACTCTGGAAATAACGCATTCAACAACAACAGCCAAATGAACCCCAATAAAGTAGAAAAATAAATTACTTAGCTGAAGTATTTCCACAAGAAAATCAGTTTTAATGGAAAATTTTTGAGGACTTTGAGCTTTTGTAAGAGCTTTAAAAATTGATACTACTAGCTCTGTATTGTTGTTTCTGATTTCTTCACAAAACATCATGCTTTTTCTTGATATAAAATTGTTGTCATCACAAGTGTTGTTCATAATAGGCATGAATAGGGACACAGAGAGAGTGAGGTGATTTGTTTCGAAATAACCAGATAAGTTGGAAAGGTGAGTACAAACAACAAAGGAATTAAGAAACTACTGGATACAAAAAAAAAAAAAAAAAATGTAAAATGTTTACTGGTAAGAGAATCAGCTCAGTTAGATATATAAGTAAATGCATCCCAGGAGCAAAGAGAAATGCTGACACGACAAATTACTTCTTATGTATGCTTAGTCAATTCCCGGGTCTTACATTTCTCATCTTAAAACAAATGATAATGATTCTTTCTATATCAAATGGCCTAACACAGATGGCAATTCCTTGCATCACGCCTGCCATGTAGTAGATGCTGAATGATGTTTGTTGAATCTGAAACTGAATGTGTTACCTTCCTAGGGGGAAAGAATGAAAGTCATAAAGAAGAAAATTTAGACTATCACATCCCCAGAATAGATGAGTTTGGCAAAAGAAGGAGAGCCAGGAAGGGAGGAAGAAAAGGTCAAACAGAGGCAAAGCCTAGAAATAAGTTTAAAGGCTGGCTAGATGCCTACCAAACTCCTTTTCTCTTCCCGTAAGAGGGTTCTCTGACCCCTGTGCACATGAGAGACGTCTGGAAAGTTCTTGCTGATGGATAGAGAGAGGAAGTAACTTGTTTATAGTGAAGTAACAGAAGTTATAAATAAATAAATGCACTTTCCCCCTTCCCTCCCTCCTGCCTGCAAGCTGGATTATGCCAGGGCAGTCCTGAACTGAATACTGAAGAAAAGCCATCACACAGTAGGACCTGAATCCCTGAGCAATTGGATAACACAGAGGTTCACCCCCACATTGCTTATGTTGAACTGGAAACGAATGAACAAAGTGAAGTAACTCAGAAAGAGAAAAACAAATATCATATTAATTCATATATTTGGAATCTAAAAAAATGGTACAGATGATTTATTTGCAAAGAAGACATAGAGAACAAACATGTGGACACCAAGATGAGAGGAGAAGGGGTGGAGTGAATTGGGAGACTGAACAATCTCAGACAAACATTAAGTGAAGTGAAGTTAGTCGTGTCCGACTCTTTGCGACCCCGTGGACTGTCGCCTACCAGGCTTCTCTGTCCACGGGATTTCTCAGGCAGGGTACCGGAGTGGGCTGCCATTTCCTTCTCCTATGTATAAAATAGAGAACTAATGAAAACCTGCTGTATAGCCCAAGGAACTCTACTGGCTGCTCCGTGGTGACCTAAATGGGAAAAGCCAAAATAGGTGATAGATGTTACAAATGGCTGATTCACTCTGCTGAAGAGCAGAAACTGATACAGCAGTGTAAAGCAACTGTAATCTAGTAAAAAAAAAAAATGTGGTATACCTAAGCAATGAAGTATTATGCAGTTGTGAAAAGGAATGAAGTAGTGATTCAAGCTACAAGGTGAATGAATCCTGAAACTATTATGCTAAGTAAAACCAGAAAACAAATCTACATGTAATGATTCCACTGATGTGAAATGTCCAAAGAAGGAAATACATAGAGATAGAAATATTGATAGATTGCCTGCATGCCAGCCAAGTCGCTCAGTCATGTCTGAAGGATAGCAACCCTCTGGAATGTAGCCCTTAGGCTCCTCTGTCCATGGGATTCTCCAGGCAAGAATACTGGAGTGAGCTGTCATTCCCTTCTCCAGGGGATCCTTGGGATCTTTTCCACCCAGGTACCGAAACTCTCTCTCTTATGTCTCCTGCATTGGAGGCAGGTTCTTTATCACCAGTGGCTACGTCTAGGGGAGTGGTAGATGGTAGATGAGGAAAGAGTGCTAATGGGAAAAGGTTTCTTTCTGTGTTAGTGAAAATTTTCTGTAATTAGATAATGGTGAGAGTTGTACAATTTTGTGAATATCAGAAAAACTACTTTAAAGGGTCAGTATTATAGTATATGAATTATATTTCAATAAAAAAGAGAAAATATGCACTAAAAAACCCTTTGCCATGTTATTCCAATGAGAATACTGAATTGGGGCTGTAGCTAGTATTATTTACAAATGGAGCCTAAATGGAAGCAAAAGAGGACATTATGTAGCTGACTTTATGTATGTTTAGAAAGTGAAGTTGAGATTTAAAGAACAGAGAAATGACTTAGTTATTCTTTGCATCAAAGAAATATTCCCTTTAGATTCCTATCAGTGGCCAGATTCTCCTGACCATCCATAGTGATCGTGTTTATGGCATAATTTTGTGTGTATAGCTTGAACTGTAATCGACTCCCAGAGGATGTGAGAGACCTGCCTACTACAGAGGCATTTATTTTGGAGCCAGCACTGTGCAAGAGTGCAAATATCTGAGATATTTGCTTAGCAGCTCAGAATTTAAACTTGCAACAGTGGCTTAGCCACTTCGTTTAAGGTAATAAAAGTTGCTTTTGTTGGAGATATATTTGGAATACCCATTGTGTACATTTCCCCAATTAATTGGACTTTAATTACTTTTCAGAAAATCTATAAAAGAGTCATCAAAGTTTTCGAGATGAGAGCAAGCTGGTACATATTCCATTTATTTTCCATAGAACTATCTCACCATGAAAGTTGAAAAAAAAAAAAAAAAATGGCCAATTTAATTTTCTTCTGTTGAGGTTTATAAAAGACCCAACAGAGGCTACTATCTCTAATTTTTATAGAGATAACTCTATTTAGAAATATAAATGCTGAGGAAGAGAACAGGCTCAGAAATGCTGTTTTAAATCAAGGTGACCCTTTAAATTAGTTTCTTACATCATGTGTGTGTGTGTTGTACACATATATGTGTATAGATACTTGGATGACTGCCTCAGTATTCAACCCAAGCAAGGTTTAAAAGAATCCAACAAGAATGTGATAACATAAAACCAATTTCCTGATTTTTCTCATTTCCATATCAATTGTTTTTCTCGGGTACTTTCTTCCCATGGGAGGTAGGAGAAAAAGTGATTGTATGTGTGAAAATTGTTTAGTAAAATGTGTGTAACTTCAATACTGAATATATGCTTAGGGGGGTAGAGGTTGAATAATGCATAGTGGCTTAGCTTGAAGGAAATTTGTTTTACAGTCTGAAAGTAAGAAGGATTTATGTACAAATGATGCACAAGGGAAGGATGAGGGGTTAAGAAGCAAGGGCGGGGCAACGCTGAATGTGAGGTGGGGCTGTATCCTGCCATTTCTTCTGTTACAATATTAGTGTTGGAATGGGAGGAGCCATGTTAAAGTCCCAACCCAAACATGTCCAGTGTGGTCAATGAAAAAAAATTATTTTTGGCATTAGGAGCAGGACAAGACCAGATGGAAAGCTAGAATCTAAATAAAAAGTGAAACCTGAAATTAAAAACACGTCAAAATCCATCAGTTCAGTGTGGGCTGAAAAATATTCTCACCTAGAGGGAATTGATTACCCTTGAGGACGTCTCAAATCTCTTTCCGGCCCTGCACTTTGATGCTATAAGATGCTGAGCTGGAAGGTAATTGGCTGAATATTTTGCCTTTGATTTTGAAATTTCTAATCTTCAACCTTGGTCCTGTATAGTGTTGCTACACTGTTTATTTTCTGACCAGGCCACTTAGACCTTCTTCATATTACTGTGGGTACTTCTCTGTAGCCTGAATCAATTTAATGTTTCTGACAATGAATTCCAAGTAATTGCAATGGCTTCAGTCCTGATCTCTGTCCCAGGGCACACTTGGAAATTAAATGTTAATTCTCACCAGTATTTGCTGACTTCATCCTCATTTTATTAAATAATCATTTTTTAAAAATCCCTTCAAATTGAAATATCCATGCCCCAAGGAGATCAAACCTGTCAATTCTAAAGGAAATCAATCCTGAATATTCATTGGAGGGACTGATGTTGAATTTGAAGCTCCAGTACCTTGGCTACCTGATGCAAAGAGTTGACTCACTGGAAAAGACTCTGATGCTGGGAAAGTTTGAAGGCAGGAGGAGAAAGGGGTGACAGAGGATCAGATGGTTGGATGGTATCTCTGACTCAATGGACATGAATTTGAGCAAACTGGAATATAGTGAAGGACAGGGAGGCTTAGCGTGCTGCTGTTCATGGGGTCACAAAGAGTTCCAGTACAGTTCAGTCGCTCAGTCATGTCCAACTCTTTGAGACCCCATGGACTGCAGCATGCCAGGCTTCCCTGTCCAATATCAACTCCTGGAGCTTGAAAAGAGTTGGATATGAGTCTTTCCTGGAGTCACTAAGAGTTGGAAGCAACTTAATGACTGAACACCACTGCATGCTCTATTATCTGAAAGGTTTGGTATGTTGGAGAGTCTGGGTCAAACTGAGCCAGCCCCATGCTCTCTTCATGCTTTCTCCATGAATTTTCCATTGGTGTTCAGTGTATTCTAATTTGCTATAAGATGCTATTCTGTCCCTACTAGAGTAAGGGAGTAAAAGTCACTCAGTGGTGTCCAACTCTTTGCGACTCCATAAACTGAGAGGTGGCTTGAACCTTTCAACAACATTGAAAGTTCTGCAACCCAGTATAGTAAAGAAATGCTTCCCTGATGGCTCAGATGATAAAGAATCTGCAGGCAGTGCCAGAGACTTGGGTTTGATCCTTGGGCCAGGAAGATCCTCTGGATAAGGGACTGAGTACCCACTTTAGTATTCTTGTCTGGAGAATTCCATGGACAGAGGAGCTTGGTGGGCTACAGTCCAGGGGTCGCAAAGAGTTGGACATGGCTGAGTGACTAACAGTTTCACTTTAAGCTGATATTTCTTTTGTGTTGGAGGAATTTTCCACAAGTTTTCTGAGGATTTATTTTGATTGAAGAACTAGGTAAGCAAAGTCCCAAGGCACATGCATTGTCTTGTGATGATAATTGTATACTTTATCTAGTTCTAGTGGATAACAAGGGCTTGACCCACATTCTAGGAGTATTTCTATTCTAGAGGTGTTGCATGAAGTTTCCTGTAGAATTTGGAGGGGAAGATATTATATTTAGTTAAAAAATCACTCAATGAGATATGAAGATACTTGTTCAAATTCAGCAAAATAGAGTTCTCCTTAATTCCCAGGTCATGTATTCTAGAACAGCATAGAGTAGCACAAGATCTTGATTTTTAGACATAGAGACATGATTTAAATTCTGGTAACCACCCCTTACTAGCTGTATGAACTTCCATATAAAATAGCATCTAAGCCTCACAGCCCTAGATAGAAAAATAAAGTGTACCTTACAGAGGTTATTGTCAGTCTTTAAAAATGCCTTTAAACTACTCCAAATGTGAGACACAGTAGTAAATAGCAAATAGTCTTATCAGCATTTCTCTCATTATTATTTCCAGTGGGCTGCTTGGTTTAAGGCTGGCACTTGTGCGATGAGTCATAATATAGTCATAGTACAGAAATTATATTTAGAAAAGCTTAAGTTTTATTCCTTTTACTGGAAATTTACTAGACCACTCAATGTGGTAGATTCTCATTCAGCAAAAGCACAATATACAGATCAGATATTTTCATAAAGAAAGGCTACATGTAATAACTAATGAAAAAGAGAGAATTTGCATTCTCCTTCCAATATTCCCTGTCTAATTCTATTGTGTGATCTTAGTCAAGCAAGTGCATTTTTCCATCTCTTTGGGGAGGAAGAGCAGAGGGCTTTATCTGCAATATCAAGGCTATCTCTGTGTAAATTATTTCCAATATGCGAACAAGAGTGACTGCAGTATTGTCCCTCGAGTACTTGGCATTCCTTGGAAGAAAACATGATGTAATTGGACTTTAATAACTTGGATGAAAATGTATCCTAGGGCCATAAAATGTTTCTCTACAACATTAGATCTAGGCGAGTTATTATGATTACCTCTTAAGAAGTGTTCAGATTAATGGATATGTGATTATAAAGTCCATTACAAAGGCAGCATCAGGAAGAGGTACAGAAAAGCACCCTGATATTTCAGTGTGTCAGTCCTGAACATTTCGTGCAGAGAAGTTATTTTATCACTGGCATTGCCAGACTCAGTGGGGAAATAGCTGAACAAGGCGACCTGCCCTGAATATCATTTCCACCTTCCCATTTCCCTTGTATCACATATTAGGAGTCGGCTTAAAGGAGTTTCCCTCTATTGCAGTATACAGGTGAGCACTGTGATATGAGTAAAACCACTTGAGTCTACCAGCTCAGCCCCCACCTATTTATGTGGGGTGCGTGCGTGTGTGTGTGTGTGTGTGTGTGCTCAGTCATGTGTGACTCTTTGTGACCCAGAGGACTGCAGCCCTCCAGGCTCCTCTCTTAATGGGAATCTCCAGGCAAGAATACTGGAGTGGGTAGCCATCCCATTCTCCAGGGGATCTTCTCAACCCAGGGAACAAACCCGGGTTTCCCACATTGCGGGAAGATTATTTTACCATCTAAGCCACCTATATTCCCATATAAAATAAAAATTAAAACAAAACAAAACACAGAGGGACTGTCAGGTAATACATACAAAGAATCAGAATCTCTGATCTATTTGTACCAAGATAGGTCCCATGGATCTGAGTTTTTAATAAGTGCATCAGATGATTCTTATGTTCAGGCAAATTTCAGATGATTGTTGTAGTTGCTGTAATAGAAGCAAGAATTAAGTGCAGGCTTAGAAACCAACTCAGCCTGAAGGAGTTAGAAATGATTTCTTGCAGGAACGTTTGATCTACGCCTTGAATAATGAATGGGGACTTACTAGTGTGAGCAAAGGTGGGCAAAGGGTCCCAGAAAACTGTATCTTAACAAAATCCATATCTTCAAGATGTTGCCTCATCTATGAAATGAAGACACTAAAAAGCATGCCTTCTCATCTGATGCCTTCTGTTTCAGTGATAACTTTGGAAACTGGGCAATTTCAATGTTATTTGCTTCTCAGTTCACCTCAAAAAGTTCAGTGTAGTAACTTGTTAGATTTTCTTTGTGAGAACTTCTCTCTACTGGAAAAAGTGAAAATATTTTGTAAGCTCTATTATAATATAACTGCCTTGCATGCTTGCTAAGTCACTTTAGTCAAGTCTGTCTCTTTGTGACCCTATGGACTATAGCCTGCCAGGCTCCTCTGCCCATGAGATTTTCCAGGCAAGAATACTGGAGTGGGTTGCCATTCCCTTCTCCAGGGGATCTTCCCAACCCAGGGTTTGAACTTGCATCTCTTAGGTCTCCTGCATTGACAGGTGGGTTCTTTACAACTAGCGTGAACTGTCAAGCAAGTAGAGGTTACCTTTCTTGTTCACTTTTGTATCCATATTATCTTTCAAATTACCTGGTCCGTTTGCACTCAAATGTGCTTATTATATAACTGAATTGAATTAATTGTATTCAAGTGTTCACTTTCAGGTAGACCTGTTAAAGGTTAGTTTCATATGTAAAATAATATTTTAATTATAATAATTATAATATCAAAAATGTAAATATTTGGGATATGCCTAGCCACTTCATATTTTTAGATCACCCACTCATTCAACAAATATCTGTTGAATATTTTCTAGTTGTAAGTCACTATTCTTGGCACTGAGGATGGAGCAGTCAACAAAACACAAAAATTCATGCCCTCATAGGCTTATGTTCTGATGGAAGAATGGAGAGATCATTCCATCTCTAAACTAAATTCAGTTATAATTAGCTATAATTCATAGATGAGTGAAAGGAATTTCATATCTTGATTAGGGTACTCATTTTGTCACACTTGTAGAAAAAACCAGAAGCTACACAATGCACAGGCTATTTTCTACTCATGAATTTAAAAAAAAGAAAAGCTCTCCTTCTAAGGCTTCATCCTATGAAACAGTGTCTCTCTTCTTGTATCAAAGGGCCATGAGTCATTTCCCTAACATTAGGACCAAATGTCCTTCTACAGGGTACAGAAACAACTCAAGTATCTGGAGACCACTTTCCCGGAGCATCCACTACCTGAAACATAGACAGAAGTGAAGAATCCAGAATAAAGTCAATCTGAGTAGCAAAAAGAGGGCTGAGTTCTTGCATGATCTGACTTTCTAATACTTTTTGTATTGTTCTTTGATCCTCCTTTAAAGGAGCTATACAATAGCAACAAAAATAACAACAATAATTGCAACAAAAACAGAAATAGTAAGGAGAGCTACCCCTTTGGGAGTATATACTCATATCGGACTCCTTATTTCATTTTCTCCTAAACTCTATGAAGCAAAGTATGATTATGATGGCTGTATGTGTATGCACTGTGCTAAGTCACTTCAGTCATGTCCAGCTCTTAAGGGACACTATGTACCAGAGCCTCCCAGGCTCCTCTACCCATAGGATTCTCCAGGCAATAATACTGGAGTGGATTGCTATTTCCTCCTCCAGGGGATCTTCCCTGCTCAGGGATTGAACCTGCATCTCCTGTGACTCCTGCAATGGTAGGTGGATTCTTTACCACTGAGCCACCCTGGAAGCTCAACTATGAATATCAATGTCCAGATAGTTAACTGGTTTTAAGAACCTAATATCCAGATACTGTTTTTATTTCCACCGAAGAGTCTCAAATATTTATCAAGAATTAGTAATAAAGATAGCTGTTCTTCCTTTCCTTTCATCGTATTTAAAATTGTGTGCATGGATAGATATATAGTACATCACTAACAAAATCACTGATGTTTGGCATTTAAGAATAATCAAAGACACTTTTGCCATCAAGGCCAACACCTGAGGAATGAACAGAAAGCAATAGTGTTGTCAGTAAGCTCAGCAGAAATTTCCGCTGGTAGCTTCCAGATACGCAGCAAGCTGCTTTGAGCTTCTTCATTTTTCTTTATGTTAAATAAATTTATCTGTGTAATGGCCTTTCCAGGTGGTGCTAATGGTAAAGAACCTGCTGGCCAGTGCCGGAGACACAGAGTTATGGGTTCAGTCCCTGGGTTGAGAACATTCCCTGGAGAAGAATATGGCAACCCACTCCAGTATTCTTCCCTGGAGACTCTCATGGACAGAGGAGCCTGGCTGTTTTGAGCATACTCATTTTTCCTTATTTTAAATCAGTTTATCTGTGTAATGGCATTGTTAGCTATGTGGGATAAATTCACCAATGTACTGTGGCCTCACGAACAGAATTTACTCTTTTTTTCCTTAGGAAAATTTCCCAATTCCTCCACTGGTATGTATTTCTCCATTGTCAGTTTACTTGACCTCTTTCATTCTGCTTGTCCACAGCCACAGCCTCTCACTCGTGTACGAACACCTCCCACAGTTAGAAGCGTTGCTCGCACATGATGTGTTACTATAGAGATGAGGAATGGCAGAGGATGGCCTCTCAGGGTCGCCTTTTTTATATAACCAGCACTCCTTCCCAGAAGAGTGACACTGATTCGCTCTCCACTGAAGGCAAATATTTGCTGTTGTTAAAAAAGGGGTTTTTCATTTCCAGGCAAACATATTTGCCTACTTCTTTGGTTCCCACTAAAACACCTTGGACTTTCTGTAACCCAGAAAAAATTCATCTCCCCTTACCATTCTATATGTCAGCTTTGCGTATTAAAGGAAGTAACTTTCTAAACATTTCCTGATATTGCTGATATTTTGCATCATTTGCTTCTCAGTATATTTTTTAGCTAATAGCTACAGTGCCTTAATATAACCATAATTACAAAGTGAGGGATTAGTCAGTGAGAAAATTGGAGAAAGGAGATGTATTAATTGGCTAGAGAGGCATTTCTTATAGAAAATATACATTTGCACCAAACAAGGATCCATGGCTCACCTCTTAGACTAAGACTACAGAAAAGTCTTGAGAAAAGGTAAAAATTTAGATCTTTATTTCTAACATGGGAAAATAAATGGATTTTATTATTTACTATGTTTCTTGCCTCTCAGGATTTTCACTAAAGTTCCACTCTTTTTCAAAACCTTCTAATTTCTGTACTTACTTCAGCATGGTTTATTACATTATTTTGATTTTATTTGTTACTGTTGCTGCTGTTGTTGTTGTTTTGTCAATCTCTTTTGCTTTTGCCAGAGTTGAACTTGTGAATGGATCCATATTTAATTTGACAAATGGAGCTGGCAAGCCCTGGGGCACTTATATAATTAGTCAAAGATGTCTCACGGCATGCTGTGCCTGCCCTGCACACATCTACACGTGGCATTGGAAGAATGGCCCAAATGCACTTTTCTCCTAAGACAGAGGATTATTTTTCAGATCAATTTGGGCTTCTTTAGAATAAAGCTACTTTTCTCAGTAGGCAAAGAAAAGGCAGTTCCCAATTAAACATCATCCTTCAGAGTTGTGTGTACTTACTACTACTTGTCTAGCATTTGAGAACAAGATACTTAAAAAAAAAAACACTTTTTATTGTGTATTGATGAATAGCTGATTAACAATATTGTGATAGTTTCAGGTAAACAGTAAAGAGACTCAGACATACATGTATATGTATCCATTCTCCCCCAAACTCCCCTCCAGTCCAGGCTGCCACATAACATTGAGCAGAGTTCCATGTGCTATATAGTAGGTCCTTATTGGTTATCCATTTTAAATACAGCAGTCTGGAGAACAGAGATAGCGATTAAGACCCTACAGTTGTAGATTTCTGTAGACTTCATGCCTCTGAGCAAAATACTCTCTGGAGCATAGGAAATAACATGGTTCATTGGGAATTATACCCTGATTACTAAATTCTGCCCAACTGCCCTTTAGAAAGATCACCGTGTGTCTTAGTTAAACTCCCCAGTTGCAGAGCCTGAGATGAAGACTCACTTGCAAGTGATTTATGAAGGTAGTGCTCCCCAGGTAAACTGATAAAAGATTGGGAGAAACAGGAGAGGGAAGGGGAAGAAGTTAGTCACAGGTGATTTCAGGCAAAGTCTAATCTCAGCTTGATTCCGTGAGGGCTCTGGAGTGTTTGCATCTCAGTTTATCAAAACTCAAAGCACCGGAGCTAGGCTTTCTTAATCCTGTGACAGTCAGCCTTTAGCTATAAGCTCTCCTGAAGGGATAGAAGCTCCCAGGCATACAGGGTAAGGTGGTTACAGTAGGAAAAAGACATTTATCTAGAAGTACATGCCACTTATGGCTACCCCGATAGCTCAGGGGGTAAAGAACCTCAGGAGACATGGACACGGTCTCTGGGTCAGGAAGATCCCTTGGAGGAGGAAATGGCAACTCACTCCAGTATTCTTGCCTGGAAAATCCCATTGACAAAGGAGCCTGGTAGGCTATAATCTATGGAATATCAAAGTGTTGGACATGATTGAGTGTGTGTACATGCACACACACGCACGCCACTTATAGCAAAGGGCAAAGAAGGTGGAGATAAATTCAGAGATCCAAGAAGAACTTGGAAGAGAATTGACAGTGTCTGCTAAACCATGTGTTCTCGTCCCAGTGTTTGTACATATGTTTTATGCTGTTCATTCAGTGTCAAAATGTACTCTGAATCTAGTCCAGTGCTATCCAATAGAAATCTGTGAGCTAAATTACTTAAGTTTTCTAAGTAATTCACATTAAAGAAAGTGAAAAACAAAGATAAAATTAATTTCAATCATATATTTTACTCAATGCAGTATTTCCACACATGTAATAATAAAAAATGTCAATGAGCTATTTTACATTCTTTTTTGTACTTGGTATTCAAAATCCATTGTGTATTTTGTGCTTATGGTACATCTCGCTTTGGACTAGACTCATTTAAGGTGTTTAATAGCCACATATGACTAAGGGCTACTGTTGATATAGCTGGTTTCTTGAGCTGATCTTTGGGGCTATTACTGACTGATATAGTCAGAGAAAATAACATGTTAAACTTGAAATAAGTTGTTTCTGTGCCATACTACTCATAATATACTCTCTACTATAAGAATAGTAAAATTCTTCAATCACCTTTGCTTTCGTGAAAATACCCCATTCCTTCTATAACGGGGCCCTGTGGCTACCTTTGTATAATGTGACTGTCTGATTGCACATAATTGTTTAGGTTCTGGTAATTTGACCCAGTTCAGTTCAGTTGTGTCCAGCTCTTTGTGACTCCATTGACTGCAGGATGCCAGTCTTGCCTGTCCATCACCAATTCCTGAAGCTAGCTCAAACTCATGTTCATCGAGTCGGTGATGCCATACAACCATCTCATCCTGTCATTCCCTTCTCCTCCTGACTTCAATCTTTCCCAGCATCAGAGTCTTTTCCAATGAGTCAGTTCTTCACATCAGGAGGCCAAAGTGTTGGAGTTTCAGCTTCAGCATCAATCCTTCCAATGAATACCCAGGACTGGTCTCCTTTAGGATGGACTGGTTGGATCTCCTTACAGTCCAAGGGACTCTCAAAAGTCTTCTCCAACACCACAATTCAAAAGTATAAATTCTTTGGTACTCAACTTTCTTTATAGACCAACTCTCATACCCATACATGACTACTGGAAAAACCATAGCTTTGATTAAATAGACTTTTGTCAGCAAAGTAGTGTCTCTGCTTTTTAATATGCTGTCTAGGTTGGTCATAGCTTTTCTTCCAAGGAGCAAGAGTCTTTTAATTTCATGGCTGAAATCACCAGGTGCAGTGATTTTGGATCCCCAAAATAAAGTATGTTACTATTTCCATTGTTTCCCCATCTATTTGCCATGAAGTGATGGGACCGTATGCTAAGATCTTAGTTTTTTGAATGTTGAGTTTTAAGCCAAGTTTTCACTCTCGTCTTTCACTTTCGTCATGAGGCTCTTTAGTTCTTCTTTGCTTTCTGCTGTAAGGGTGGTGTCATCTTTGTATCTGATGACATACGCAAATGGCCCAATCCCATTCACCTTTTTGAGGATTACCTGTGTACCCATTGACTTTCCAGGCCCTGATTCCAGTATCTCTGAGTCTTGGCTTCCATTCAGTCCTCAGTTTGGTTAAAATATGACTCTGAAGTAGGTCTACCCTGACCATTCTCTTAAAATTATAACCCTGTTCCATTGGAATCATTATCCCAATCACTACTATCTTTATCCTATCTACTTTTTTTTTAACTAATATACCACATAATGCATGCATTAATGTTGTTTATTTTTTTCCTACTGTTGCATTACAAAAAAATAAGTTCCATAAGGTCAGAGATTTTTTTTTTCTGCTGTACCTCTAATATGTAAACTAATATGCATTTGAACCAGGTATTATATGTATTAGGAACTTCTTATATATTTGTTGGATAATGAGCATACACTGCCAAAATAAATTACCTGAGGTCCTAAATTAAAAAAAATGAGAGCCCTGCTACACTGCAGGAGAAATATTATTTTTTAGACTTCTTTACGTTGCTGAGATCAGTGTGGTGACTGTGAAAGTGTTGAATCATGTCAGCTAGAATGGAGATGTCTAGGAGGAAACAGAGAGAATGACAGCTTGGCCACAAGTCCTTTCAGGACACCTCTACCTGTCTTTTGCCACTGAATTTTGAAAGTCCGGGTTGACCTTCATTTCAAAGTGAATTCCATAGGTAGAAGAGCAATGCAGTAGAATTTTCTTTCTCTGTTACATCTCTATTTCTTTCTCAGTGTCTACTGGTGACATTTTAGGAAACAAACAAACAAACAAATAAAAATAGAAGTGATGTCAGCAAACATGGGAAAGTAGACAGTTCCAATAGCCTGTTTTCCCAAAAGAAACACAGAAAAATTGAGCAAAGTTGTCAGAATCAAGTCAGTTAGAACTCTAGAAAATAATAAATGTTTACAGCAACCAACTGATTGTTGAACCAACATAAAGGCAGTTAAAAACAAAAGCTATGTTTCATTTTTTCTTTTTTTTTTTTTTTGTCCCTCCTGTTTACCACTGGAAGTGGTCTTGAAGACAGTTCAAGGTTTAGATTCTCTTTGTGGGACCCTAGTCACTGATTTTGGAGGGAGCAGAATAAATCTTATTTGCAAAAGAATTGTGTTTGTCTGTTCCAATCTGCCTGGAGGCTGCCTCAAAGCCTGACACAAGTCACTTGCCTTTGTTTTACCCAACTCAGATGTCAAGTAGGGTTGAAGCAGCAAGCCTTCCTCAAAAGCAGTAAGCCTTCCTCAAAAGCAGTGTAAAGCAATTCAACAAACCTCAGTCACTTGGGACAAAAAATAATGGTTGAAGCAACAATGGAGCATCCAAAGTCTGGGAAAAGCAATCTTGGAAGGAAAATTCTTTGGGAAATTAGATCCCTCAAAATCACATGTATATACTGGAAAATTGGGAGAGTCCTGGAAATATCCAGGACAGGAAGTACATTTAAAAAGACCTGAGAATTTCCTGAACTGTCACCTCTGCCTAATTTCAAGATTCATAGCAAGTAGGAAGTAAAAACTAACAAAGAGTTGTAAATGGCCTAAGGGCTGGAGAAGTGCCCCAGCATATAGCCAACCTGCAAAGACCAAGTATCTGTGGTGGCTCAGACAGTAAAGTATCTCCCTGTAAAGAAAGAAAACCAGGTTCCTGGGGCGGGAAGATCCCCTGGATTAGGAAATGGCAACCCACTCCAGTATTCTTGCCTGAAGAATCCTATGGACAGAAGAGCCTGGCTGACTACGGTCCATGGGGTCACAGAGTCGGGCCGGACTTAGCAACTAAGCACACAAGCACAATGATATTGTTTGAATTCACCATGTTCTAGTAATCTTTGTTTGGAGAAGGAAATGGCAACCCATTCCAGCATTCTTGCTTTGACAGAATCCCATGGACAGAGGATCCTGGTGGGCTACAGTCCATGGGGTCACAAGAGTCAGAAATAACTTAGTTACTAAACCACCACCACCAGGGTTCTTTGGGCCTTGGGTACATGCGGGTACTCAGTTGCTTCAGTCGTGTCCAACTCTTTGTGATGCTATGCACTGTAGCCCATCAGGCTCCTCTGTCCATAGGATTCTTCAGACAAAAATACTGGAGTGGGTTTTCATTTCCTAATCCAGGGAATCTTCCTGACCCAGGGATCGAACAGTCAAATAGGCATCTTCTGTGTCTCCTGAATTATAGGTGGATTCTTTACCACTGAGCCACTGAGAATCCCTTGTTATGTAATAATAAATATCTAAAACTGACATTGGTGACTTTAACTGGGGTGCCGCCATAAGAAATATGTAATACATATGCCAGAGGCTAGAAAGGCAATGGAAAAATTTCCAAGTGGAAGTTGGAAGGAAAGAGAGTCATGCTAATCAATAGCAAGACATTGGCAACACTCTCACCTATGTAACTTGGAATACAGAAAATATATTCAATGAATTTGCACATCTACCTGAGGAAATGTCTATATCAAAAGCTAAAAATGCCAGCTGACTTTTGGTAGTTATATTAGAGGTGGGTAAACTAAGGAATAAACTGTTCAGTTTTGGAGCAGAATCTAAATTTTTAAGAAATTAAATCTGAACTTGGAAAGCAAAACTGTTTCTCATTTCCAGATCCTAGTTTGAACAAATATTCTCAAAGTAAGAAATGGCCACAGGGAACTTCCTCGTGGTCCAGCGGTTAAGAGTCTGCCTGACAATACATGAGATACCAATTCAATTCCTGGTCCGGGAAGATCTCACAACTGCTGAACCCACGTGCCCTGGAGCCTGTGCTCCACAACAAGACAAGCCATGGAATGAGAAGCTCGTGTACCCCAGTGAAGAGTAGCCCCACTTTTGGCAACTAGAGAAATCCTGCGAGCAGCAACAAACACCTAGTGCCATCAAAAATAAATGAATGAATGAATTGAAAAAAAAAAAGAGATGGCTTCAGGACAAGAATCAAATCCAGGCCTTCTGCAGTAAAAGATTTCCTTAGGGTCAAGAGTAAATTGAGAATGCAAGTGTAAAGTCCTTTGTTAAAACTTTGGAAAGACTTAATGTGGTGTCTTATAGATTCAACTAGATGGAAAAAAAATTGCTAAGAATATTAAAGGTATTTTATCACAGTAGCTCAAAGTAGAGTATGACTTGTCTTGTAGATATTTGGGGTGGGAGGATGAGGGGCAAAGCAAACACAGACATGACCGTAGAAAACCTACAGAGTTTTTAAACATAATTAAAGGGAGCTTGCACTAAAAGAAACAGAGACAGTTCAAAATGGCAAGAGGTTTTTGGACGTCTGAACTTATGGAGACAGGGAGTCGTAGGATGAGAATGTCTTTAGCTACAAACAGGTTACTTAAGTTTTGAAAGGAAAAATGAAGGATGATGCAGAGGTCAGGACCAGTAGCTCAGAGAGCAGAGCCAAGACACACACAACACACACACACACACACACACACACACACACACGTTCCAAGGAGTAAAATTAAATCTGGGTGTGTGCGCTGAGTTGTGTCTGACTCTTTGCAACCCCACGACCCCACAGACTGTAGCCTGCCAGGCTTGTCTGCCCATGGCATTCTCCAGGCAAGAATACTAAAGTGGGTTGCCATTTCCTTCTGCAGAGAATTGTCCCAACCAAGGATCAAACACCTGTCTCTTGTGTCTCCTGTATTAGCAAGTGGGTTCTTTACCACTGGGTCACCTGAGAAGCCTGGAATTGAATCCACTGGGCCCTTATACAAGCATATTTTCTGTTCCTGGGGTAGAAGAATTGGAGATGCGTGGCAAGGTAGATTTTCAGAATTTCCATGAACAAGTGGTTGATAAGCAACTTCTTTTACTCATGTTATCCTGCTTCTGTATCTAATTCTGTGTCATATCTTTGGATGGATGGGATGAGTTTTCAGGTCTTCAGATTGAGAGGATTTGTGCGTATTAAACTGACCCTGAGGAAGTCACAAATGAAAACCCGCCTACACCTGGGTCTGATTTAGAAGACAATACTCTGGACTTTCAGTCCAAGCATGATGTTAAAATGGGTCTGACTCTGCGCTCCAATAGCGTAGAAGGAGAATATGTTTTGGGTGTGGAAAGAATATGACTCATTATCAGTGCTTGGAAACTACTGTTTTTGTGCAAGAGCCTTGAGTCTCCATGCAAGTAGACCAGTCACACCACTGCCAAGAGCACATGGGGAGACAAAGTGGAGGCTCCCATGGGATGAGAGGAGCTTGAGACCACACAGGCCAGGAGGCCCATGTGCCAGCATTCCAGCTGAGCCCAGAGCCCAAGCACCTGCCCACTGAATGGAATCCCAGGAGTGAGCACTGGCAAGATCAGCTGAGCCCAGCCCACAAAATAGAATCACGGGCAAGTGAAAGAGTGCTTGTTTTAAGCCACTACGTTTCAGCGTCATATCTTTTTGCTTTTTCATACTGATATGACATTTTATTTTGGGGGGCTCCGAAATCACTGCACATAGTGACTGCAGCCATGAAATTAAAAGATGCTTACTCCTTGGAAGAAAAGCTATGACCAACATAAACAGCATATTAAAAAGCAGAGACATTACTTTGTCAACAAAGGTCATCTAGTCAAAGCTATGGTTTTCCCAGTAGTCATGTATGGGTGTGAGAGTTGGGCTATAAAGAAAGCTGAGTGCTGAAGAATTGATGGCTTGGAACTGTGGTATTGGAGAAGACTTTTGAGAGCCCTTTGAACTGCAAGGAGATCAAACCAGTCAATTCTAAAGGAAATCAGTCCTGAATATTCATTGGAAGGACTGATATTGAAGCTGAAACTTCAATACTTTGACCACTTGATGAGAAGAGCTGACTCGCTGGAAAAGACTCTGATGTTGGGAAAGATTGAAGGCAGGAGGAGAAGGGGATGACAGAGGATGAGATGGTTGCATGGCATCATCAAATTGATTGACATGAGTTTGAGCAAATTTCAGGGGTTAGTGATGGACAGGGAAGCCTGGTGTGCTGCAGTCCATGGGGTGGCAAACAGTCAGACATGACCGAATGACTGAACTGAACTGAAGTTTCCGTGTGTTTGTTAGGAAGCAATAGGTAACCTTGCAGAGTCCCTTGGACTGTAAGGAGATCAAACCAGTCAATTCTAAAGAAAATCAACCCTGAATATCCACTGCAAGGAGTGTTGCTGAAGCTCCAATACTTTGGCCTCCTGATGGGAAGAGCTGACTCATTGGAAAGACCCTGAAGCTGGGAAAGACTGAAGGCAAAAGGAGAAGAGAATGACAGAGGATGAGAGGATTAGATAGCATCACCGACTCAATGGCCATGAATCTGAGCAAACTCTGGGAGCTAGTGGAGGCCAGAGGAATCTGGTGTGCTGTAGTCTATGAAATCTCAAAGAGTCAGACATGAGCTAGTGACTGAACAACAAAAACAATAGGTAACCAGAACAGAAACCATCCTTGTCTACTTTAGATGCTCTGATGATTTGAGTAGCTGATAAAAAATCCCCACAGGATAAAGCAGGGGAGGACAGCAGCTGGTAGGCAAGAAGCATCTTTGAGATTTCCTTGTGGGTTCTCAGAGGGTGATGGGCTGAAGACCTGAATGCTCAGACTAGATGGGGTCAGAGAAAAACTAGAAATATCTTGTTCCTAAGTCACCTTATCACTATAGTAAGTTCCTTACACATGAACAAGTTATAGTTCAAGAGGGCTTCAAAAGGACAATTTGTTCTTAACTCCAACAAAGTTAGCCTAGGTACCCACCTATCACAGTCAGCTATCTAATATTGTACTATAATAGGTTTATAATAATTTTCACACAAATGATACATAGCAAACAAACACACAAAATATACACTTTATTTTTCTTGGCTCCAAATCACTGCAGATGGTGATTGCAGCCATGACATTAAAAGATGCTTACTCCTTGGAAGGAAAGTTATGACCAACCTAGATAGCATATTGAAAAGCAGAGATATTACTTTGCCAACAAAGGTCCATCTAGTCAAGGCTATGGTTTTTCCAGTGATCATGTATGGATGTGAGAGTTGGACTGTGAAGAAAGCTGAGCACCGAAGAAATGATGCTTTTCTCCAACACTGTGGTGTTGGAGAAGAATCTTGCAACTCCCTTGGATTGCAAGGAGATCCAACCAGTCCATCCTAAAGGAGACCAGTCCAGGGTGTTCATTGGAAGGACTGATGTTAAAGCTAAAACTCCAGTACTTTGGCCACATCCTGCAAGGAGTTGACTCATTGGAAAAGACCCTGATACTAGAAGGGATTGGGGGCAGGAGGAGAAGGGGACGACAGAGGATGAGATGGCTGGATAGCATCACTGACTCAACGGACATGAGTTTGGGTGAACTCTGGGAGCTGGTGATGGACAGGGAGGCCTGGCGTGCTGCGATTCATGTGGTCGCAAAGAGTCGGACACGACTGAGCAACTGAACTGAATCTTAACAGTACAGTACCTTGAAAAATACAGTGTACCAGCTACATCAGCACTGCTTTTGCACTTGCTTCCTGGCATCCTGGCCTTGAAATAAAGATACTGTACTACCGCCCTCTATAGAGTGCTGTACGGTGAAGTAAACAAAAGTTCAACCATTTGTAGGGGGTGCACTCATGTGGCAATTTATGCCAGACACATGAACTAACTTTACTTGGCTGGACATTCAAACACAGATTCTTTAAATGTTCACCACTTGAAGGTTTGTATGTAGGGGACTTAGTATAATCTGGTTTAGTCTTGAACAAAGAGATTCTTCATCTGAGAAAGCTATATAAATGTGAGTTATCATAAAAGAAAAACAACCAAAAAATCTGGCGGGTCAGGGGTCTGATAGGTTTCGGCCGGCAGAGAGTGCAATGGTGCTTGATCTGGGATGACAGACCTAAGAGCCGACAGGCATGGAGCCATTAAAAATTTACCCGGACAAGCGAGGACCCGAACTGCTTCCCATCAAACGTCTCAGCACATGCATATGAATATGCTGCTGAAAGAACTTGAACCTCTGAGCTAACATAAGCACAACTTACACATCTTGCAATATCCAGGCTTTAGGAACTCACTTTGCCCTAGCTATCTTGGTAAGGCCAATCCACAAGCATCATTCAAATTACAGACCAGCAGAATGTAAACAATGAGTGAATGTAAATGAATGTGGCCTCCCAGGAGATAAAACCTGAGCTCATTATTTTGTTTTTCAATCCAGTGAGGAAAGAACCTTGAAATGGCAGCTTCTGACAAGAATAAAAGAATAGCAATAATCATGGTAGCTCTATCCGAGTCAATTTTCTCCGTGTGGCAAAACATGGTAGGAACTCACATAGCGAAACGATACCAGGCTGCCCGAAGCATAGCTACAACCAGGCAACTCATCGTGAATCCATCATCATGAAATCTTTTACCAACAGTATTTATTCAGCACGTTCATCCCATGAAGTGATGGTGGAGCATAACTGTACCCCTTGTGCAGCCTTCATAAAATGTATTTCTAAGGGATGGGTAATATAGGAGGTGATGTAAAAAATGTTCCATTTTAAGCATTTTCAAATTGGCCAATTTCCTTGATCTTTAAAAATATTTGCAAAGCACTGTAGTGACGGAAACATTTTTCTATCTTTAAAATGCATAGACCAGATTGATCTTGAAAGATGGCTATGCTATTAGAATATCTGATGGATGTCATTTCTGCAGGCTACCGGTACTTGGATAATGTAGCAAATGATGCCAGGAATGTTTGCTGGATTTGCTCAGCTATTACAGTTGCTTTTCTGGGCTCCTTGCTACAGGAGGTTCTAATCCATAGAACACCCTGCTGAGCTGAAATTTCTCATGAGGTCTCTGTTCCTTTAAATATCCATCCAAAGGTCACGTTTCTTGATTAGGCTCACTGCTCTATTAATACTAAAACCTGCTGCCTGACTCCTTCCATTTACCGATCTCCCTTATTCTACTCTATTTAAAAAGAAGTCAGTGACTTATTTCTGTTAACTGCAGATGAAATGCAAGTTTTTTAAGAACAGAAGTCTTGGTCTTTTTTTTTTTTTTTTTTTCCCCCTCTGATATATTCAAGTGTCTAGCATAGTTTCTGCAACTCAATAAGCATGCATGGAATAAATAAATAAATGAATGCAGCTCCGGTAAGGCATTTTATTCCCCTGAACTATAAATCTCATCTTATGAATGAGAGTAATTGTTCTAGTTTCTAGGACCTATAACCTGTATAATCAAACCTGGTTCCATTCTGCTTCATATGGGGTGAGACCGAAGGAGGTCTGTTTTTTTTTTGTTTTTTTTTTTTGTTTTTTTAATCATCCCAATGGCAAGCGATATCAGGAGATTTCAGTTTTCGATTTTCAGTGCAGAAATTGTCTCCATGGATGTCCAAACTGTTAGTTTCCACAGCATGGACCTGTATAATAGGGTTGAACTAGCATGAGGCATTCACACATTTGTCAGATAGACATTTATTAAGAGCCTACTGTGTATCAGATGAACTTGGCTCATGGATGCAGAAATGAATCAGTTGCAGCATGTGTCCACAAGGAGCTCACCATCTGCTATAAGATGAAGACATGAACATTTCTATAGCAATGGTATGAAGCAGACTGCTCTGCAAAGACGGGAAGATGCTGAAGCATGGAGAAGACTCCCGCACTCTGCATGCCATGGAAGAGGTGGTCAACCAACTGGATCTTCGTGGAAAAACAGAGGTTGTCCAGCTGGACTGGATGATGAATGAGGGAAGGTCAGAGGAAGGAGTTAGGGTAGGGAAAACCAATGGGGAAAGGAATGGTGTGGTCCAGGAACCTGAGGAGTTCAGAGTGGGACAGTGTTTTGTGGAAAATTCAGTTCTTGGGAATGACCTTCCTGAATCTTTGGTCAAAGACATGACACAGCTTCTTAGACTCCAAAAAACAACTCATTCTACTGTGGAGGCAGCATCTTTATTATATATTTATTTTTTTAATTGAAATATAATTAATTTACAATGTTGTATTAGTTTCTGGAATACAACTAAGTGATTCAGTTTTATATATACATATACACGCATGTGTGTGTGTGTGTGTGTGTGTGTGTGTGTGTGTGTGTGTGTATGTGTGTATGCTTTCCTGGTGGCTCAGAGGTAAAGAATCTGCCTGCATTGTAGGCAATGCAGGAGACCCAGGTTCGATCCTTCGGTAGGGAAGATCCCCTGGAGGAGGGCCTGGCAACCCACTCCAGTACTCCTGTCTAGATAATTCCATGGATAGAGGAGCCTGGCAGGCTACAGTCCATGGGGTCACACAGAGTCAGACATGACTGTCTAAAGAGATATATATAATATTCTTTTCTTATTGTTTTCCTTTATGGTTTATTATAGACATTGAATAAAGTTCCTGGTGTTATTAAGTAGGGCCTTGTTGTGTACCTATTTTATATATAATAGTTTGTATCTGCCTGTCCCAAACTCCCAGTCCAACCCTTTCCTGCCCCCTTCTCCCTGCTTTAGCAACCATAAGTCTGTTCTCTATGTTGTGAGTCTGTTTCTTGGATAAGTTCATTTGTGTTATATTTCAGATTCCACATATAAGTGTTATTCTGTGGTATTTATTTTTCTCTTTCTGACTCACTATGATAATTTCTGGGTACATTGATGCTGTTGCAAATAGCTTTATTTCATTCTTTTCATGGCTGAGTAATATTCTATATCTTCTTATTATTTTATCTACCATATCCTCTTTGTTCTTTTATTTTTATGGTTGAGTAATATTCCACATTTTCTTTATTCATTTATCGGCCATTGAATATTTGGATTGTTTGCTTGTCTATTGCAAATAGTGCTGCTATGAATATAAGGGTGCATGTATCTTTCTGAATTATAGTTTTATTCATATACATGTGGAGACAGCATCTTTGAAGACCACATATCTAGATGTTGTTCAATTCAGTTCACTTCAGTTCACTTCATGTTCGACTGAGTTGTGCAGACTCATGGACTGCACCACTCCAGGCCTCCCTGTCCATCACCACCCCCGGAGTTTACTCTAACTCATATCCACTGAGTCAGTGATGCTATCCAACCATTTCATTCTCTATCATCCTATTCTCCTCCTGCCTTCAATCTTTCCCAGCATCAGGGTTTTTTCAAATGAGTCACTCTTCACATCAGGTGGCCAAAGTATTGGAGTTTCAGCTTCAATAGCAGTCTTTCCAATGAATATTCAGGACTTATCTCCTTTAGGATGGACTAAAGATTGAATCTCCTTGCAGTCCAAGGAACTATCAAGAGTCTTCTCCAACACCACAGTTCAAAGGCATCAATTCTTCTCTTCAGTGCTCAGCTTTCTTTATACTCCACCTCTCACATCCATACATGACTACTGGGAAAACCATAGCCTTGACAAGATGGGCCTTTGTTGGCAAAGTAACGTCTCTGATTTTTAATATGCTTTCCAGTTTGGTCATAGCTTTTCCTCCAAGGAGCAAGAGTCTTTTCATTTCATGGCTACAGTCACCATATGCAGTAATTTTGGAGCCCCTAAAAATAAAGTCTGACACTGTTTCCACTGTTTCCCCATCTATTTGCCATGAAGTGATGGGACTGGATGCCATGATTTAGTTTTCTGAATGTTGAGCTTTAAGCCAACTTTTTCACACTCCTCTTTCACTTTCATCAAGAGGCTTTTTAGCTCTTTAGAACTTCTTCGCTTTCTGTCTTAAGGGTGGTGTCATCTGCATATCTGAGGTTATTGACATTTCTCCCAGCAGTTTGATTCTAGCTTTTGCTTCATCCAGCCCAGCGTTTCTCATGATGTACTCTGCTTATAAGTTGAATAAGCAGGGTGACAATATACAACCTTGACATTTCCTTTTCCTATTTGGAACCAGTCTGTTGTTCCATGTCCAGTTCTAACTGTTGCTTCCTGATCTGCATTGAGATTTTTCAAGAAGCTTGTCAGGTGGTCTGGTATCCCTATCTCTTTCAGAATTTCCCATAGTTTGTGGTGATCCACACAATCAAAGGCTTTGGCATAGTCAATAAAGCAAAAGTAGGTGTTTTTCTGGATCTTGCTTGCTTTTTCTGTGATCCAAAACATGTTGGTAATTTGATGTCAGGTTCCTCTGCCTTTTCTAAAACCAGTTTGAAAATCTTGAAGTTCAAGGTTCACATACTGCTGAAGCCTCGCTTGGAGAATTCGGAGCACTACTTAATAGCATGTGAGATGAGTACAATTGTGCAGTAGTTTGAGCATTCTTTGGCATTGCCTTTCTTTGAGATTGGAATGAAAACTGACCTTTTACAGTCCTGTGGCCACTGATGCATTTTCCAAATTTGCTGGCATATTGAGTGCAGCACTTTCACAGCATCATCTTCAAGAATTTGAAATAGCTCAACTGAAATCCTTCACCTCCACTAGCTTTGTTCATAGTGATGATTCCTAAGGCCCACTTCATTTCCCATTCCAGGATGTCTAGTTCTCAGTGAGAGATGATACCATCATGATTATCTGGTTCATGAAGATCTTTTTTGTATAGTTCCTCTGTGTATTCTTACCACCTCTTCAGAATATCTTCTGCTTCTGTTAGGTCCATACCACTTCTGTCCTGTATTGAGCCCATGTTTGCATGAAACATTCCCTTGGTATCTCTAATTTTCTTGAAGAGATCTCTGGTCTTCCCCATTCTATTGTTTTTATTTTTTTAATACTTTATTCTACTTTACAATACTGTATTGGTTTTGCCATACATTGACATAAATCAGCCACAGGTGTACACGATCTCCCAATGCCGAAGCCCCCTCCCACCTCCCACCCCACACCATCTCCTCGGATCATCCCATACATCAGCCCCAAGCATCCTGTATCCTGTATTGAACATAGACTGGTGCTTCATTTCTTATATGATAGTATACATGTTTCAGTGCCATTCTCCCAAATCATCCCACCCTCTCCCTCTCCCTCAGAGCCCAAAAATCCGTTCTGTACCTCTGTGTCTCTTTTGTTGTCTCACCTACAGGGTCATCATTACTATCTTTCTAAATTCCATGTATATATATGTGTCAGTATAATGTATTGGTGTTTTTCTTTTATTTCTTTGCACTGATCACTGAAGAAGGCTTTCTTATCTTTCCTTGTTATTCTTTGGAACTCTACATTCAAATGGGTATGTCTTTTCTTTTTCCTTTTGCTTTTACTTCTCTTCTTTTCACAGCTGTTTGTAAGACCTCCTCAGACAACCATTTTGCTTTTTTGCCATTTCTTTTTCTTGGGTGTGGCTTTGTTCCCTATCTCTTGTACAATGTCATGAACTTCTGTCCATAGTTCATCAGATCTGTATATCAGATCTAATCCCTTAATTTGATTTCTCATTTCCCCTGTATAATCATAAGGGATTTAATTTAGGTCATACCTTAATGATTGAGTGGTTTTCCCTACTTTCTTCAATTTAAGTCTGAATTTGGCAATAAGTTCATGATCTGGGACACGGTCAGCTCCCAGTCTTGTTCTTGCTGACTATATAGAGCTTCTCCATCTTTGACTGTAAAGAATATAATCAATCTGATTTTAGTATTGAACATCTAGTGATGTCCATGTGTAGAGTCTTCTCTTGTGTTGTTGGAAGAGGGTATTTGCTATGACCATTGTGTTCTCTTGGCAAAACTCTATTAGCCTTTGCCTTGTTTCATTCTGTACTCCATGGCCAAATTTTTCTGTTACTCCAGGTGTTTCTTGACTTCTTACTTTTGAATTCCAGTCCCCTATTATGAAAAGGACATCCTTTTGAGTGTTAGTTCTGGAAGGTCTTGTAGATCTTCGTAGATCTGTTCAACATCAGCTTCTTCAGTATTACTGGTCTGGGCATAGACTTGGATTACTGTGATATTGAATGGTTTGCCTTGGAAACGAACAGAGATCATTCTGTCATTTTTGAGACTGCATCCAAGTACTGCATTTCAGACTCTTTTGTTGACTATGATGGCTACTACATTTCTTCTAAGGGATTCCTGCCCACAGTAGTAGATATAATGGTCATCTGAGTTAAATTCGCCCATTCCAGTCCATTTTATTTTGCTGATTCCTAGAATGTCAACACTCACTCTTGCCATTTCCTGTTTGACCACTTTCAATTTGCCTTGATTCATGGGCCTAACATTCCAGGTTCCTATGCAGTATTGCTCTTGACAGCATCGGACCTTGCTTCCATTACCAGTCACATCCACAACCCGGTGTTGTTTTTGCTTTTGCTCCATCACTTCATTCTTCCTGGAGTTATTTCTCCACTGATATCCAGTAGTATATTGGGCACATACTAACCTGGGAGTTCATCTTTTAGTGTCCTATCGTTTTGCCTTTTCATACTGTTCATGGGGTTCTCAAGGCAAGAATACTGAAGTGGCTTGCCATTCTCTTCTTCAGTGGGCCACATTTTGTCAAAAATCTCCACCATGACCCATCCTTCTGGATGGCCCTATATGCCATGGCTCATAGTTTCATTGAGTTAGACAAGGCTGTGTCTGTGCATATATCTTATATGCACATAAGGGGTTCCCTGTGGAGAAGGCAATGGCACGCCACTCCAGTACTCTTGCCTGGAAAATCCCATGGATGGAGGAGCCTGGTGGGCTGTAGTCCATGGGGTCACTAAGAGTCAGATATGACTGAGCGACTTCCCTTTCACTTTTCACTTTCAAGCATTGAAGAAGGAAATGGCAACCCACTCCAGTGTTCTTGCCTGGAGAATCCCAGGGGTGGGAGAGCCTGGTAGGCTGACATCTATGAGGTCACACAGATTTGGACATGACTGAAGTGACTTAGCAGCAGCAGCAGCAGCAGCAAGGGGTTCCCTGAGAGCTCAGTTGGTTAAGACTCTGCCTGCCATGCGGGAGACCTGGGTTTGATCTTTGGGTTGGGAAGGTCCACTGGAGAAGGGAAAGGCTATCCACTTCCGTATTCTGGACTGGAGAAATTCATGGACTGTATAGTCAAGGGGATCGCAAAGAGCTGGACATGGCCAAGTGACTTTCATTTTCGCTTTCACTTTCATATGCACATAATGATTGTGTCCAAGATGTTTCATATTCTCAGTTTACTCATGCTCAAGCATGTAACTAGGTATCTAAAACCATAGCAGTAAATGGTATCATCTAGAACCAATGCACTGATAAGCTCCTTGCTAATAGATTTATAAAGAAATTAAGGTTGGAAAAGTCTTTGCCTGATAAGAGTGATAGAAGTACTTATCAATAAAGATGATATTAAAAGCTGCATTTGTCACCACAGTTATGACCAGTGCTCCCAGATTTGACCTGGATAGATAGAAGATTAAACCTTTTTCTCTCATATTTTTAAATGCACTTTCTTACTGTGGTTTGGACATAGTCAGGAGTTTCCAATGGTTCTTTCCGTTTCCAGGAATGTTCATCTGCCAGATGGCCACATGGATCACTCCCTCATTTGTTTCCAATCATTGCTCAAGTGTCACTTTCTCAATGAGGTTTGCCTTGAGCATCATATTTAAAATTGCAATTTCTTCCCCACACCCTTATCCCACTCCCTACTTCCCACTGCCCCTGGCACTCCCGATTGCGCTTTCTGTTGTTTAATTATTTCTACAGCAGTGGTTTTCAAATTACATGTTTGCAGGCTTGCTTCTGGGTCTGCTAAAGATAAGAATTGGGGAATTTGCACAGACAAGGTCTCATTTTTCAGCATTTATTTTAATTTAGTTCTCTTCAGTAAGTTTCCTATTCTTTGACTCAACAGAACATCATTTACAGTATGTTGCTGCTGCTACTCTGCTAAGTCGTTTCAGTCGTGTCCGACTCTGTGGCAGCCCATAGACGGCAGCCCACCAGGCTTCACTGTCCCTGGGATTCTCCAGGCAAGAACACTGGAGTGGGTTAAAGCACACTGGGGCATTGCAAAGTTGGAAAATAACTGATAGAGGAGAAAACACATAGAAGTAGATTCTGAAAAGTTAGATTCCAGCCCTACATTACCTGTAGACCACTGTGTATAAGACTAGGAATGTCATGCTCCTACTTTGTACTTGTAAGACCGTTGACAAAGTAATAATCTCTTGTGTGTGTGTGCTCAGTCATGCCCAGCTCTTTGCAACATCATGGACTATAGCCTGCCAAGTTCCTCTGTTCATGGAATTTTCCAGGCAAGAATACTGGAGTGGGTTGCCATTTCCTTCATCAAGGATCTTCACAACCCAAGGATAGAACCTGTATCTTCTGTGTCTAATGCATTGGCAGGAAGATTCTTTATGCTAGCACCACCTGGTAAGCCCAAGAATAGTGGAGTGGGAAGCCATATCCTCCTCAAGAGGATCTTTCCAATCCAGCGGTTTAATCTGCATCTCCTGTGTCTCGTGCATTGCAGGCAGATTCTTTACCATGGAGCCACCAGGAATAATCTCTTGGTCCTACTCAAATGGAATGTTTCTGTGATTCTGAATAGCTAAACATATATACTCCCTGTTGTTGCAGAACAAAGAAAGGACTTCTCGTGAAACCTGTTATAATTATGAAACAGAGACAAAAAAAAATTGATGTTGACTAGGTGTGAGGAGAAGAAGTGAAGTGAAGTAAAGTGAAGTCACTTAGTCGTGTCCGACCCTCAGCGACCCCAAAGATTGCAGCCTTCCATGCTCCTCCATCCATGGGATTTTCCAGGCAAGAGTGCTGGAGTGGATTGCCATTTCCTTCTCCAGGGGATCTTCCCTACCCAGGAATTGAACCCAGGTCTCCCGCACTGCAGGCAGATGCTTTACCGTCAGAACCACCAGGGAAGCCCCAAGTGAGGAGATGCATTCATAAATCAAAGAGATGATGTTTTACATTGGAATCAGGTGCTGAAAAATGTAAGTAATAGGAAATAGGAAACAGGCTAGATGACAAAAGTTGAGAAGGGGAGTCAGCTTTGAAGGTAAAGTGTCTGCCTGCAATGCAAAAGACCCGGGTTCAATCCCTGGGTTGGGAAGATCCCCTGGAGAAGGAAATGGCAACCTACTCCAATATTCTGGCCTGGAAAATCCTATGGATGGAGAAGCCTGTAGGCTACAGTCTATGGCAGGCTACAGTCTATCGGGTCACAAAGAGTCAGACATGACTGAGCATTTTCACTTTCTTTCACTTTCATGAACAATATGGGGCTTCTCAGGTGGCTCAGTGGTAAAGAATCCACCTGCCAATGCAGGAGATGCAAAAATGGAAGTTCAATCCCTGGGTCATGATGACCCCCGGGAGGAGTACCTGGCAACCCACTCCAGTGTTCTTGCCTAGAGAATCTCATGGACAGAAGAGCCTGGCGGGCTATAGTACATGGGGTCCCAAACAGTTGGACATGAGTGAGCAACTAACACACTTATTTCAGTGATTCATCTGGTGAGGGCTAAAATATTGTCCCCTGGCCAAAGTTATGCTTTGAAACTCATCCATTGACATACCTTCTCAGAGTGGTGCTGTTTTAGGAAATAAGGACCATTTTACACTTGTGTTTTATAATATGAAAAGCAACAGCAGCTTCTCTTTAGAATCCATTGTTCCAAAAGAATATCTTCTGACACACCCACAGGATTCTTGATAGCAGCTGTCATATTCCAAGTCCTGAGAGCACTTCCTGGTGAATATGAGCCTGCTCCTACTGAAAGGTCAAAAGGGAAATCAAGGGCAGAGTAAGTACCTTGAAACAGTATAGACTTTCCATACATGTGTGATGTGTTGAAACAATTCCTGTCCATCAAATTCTGCTAAGCTTCATTTCCCCTCTTTGATCATTTAATCATTTCAAAGGAGTAAAAGACACAGCTCTAATCAGAACTAATTTATCATTATACCACATTATTAATTCTGGCCCAAATGCTCTGATTTTTTTAAACTTTTTATTTTGTCTTAGGGTATAGCTGGGTAACCATCAATGTTATGGTAGTTTCAGGTGAACAGCTAAAGGTACTCAGTGATACATTAGCGTATCCATTGTCCCCCAAACTCCCCTCTCGTCCAGGCTGCCACATAGAATTGAGCAGTGTTCTCTGTGCTAAACCGTAGGTCCTTGTTGATTGTCCATTAAAAATATAGTAGTGTGTACATTTTCATCCCAAACTCCCTAACTATCCCTTCCCCTCATCCTTCCCCCAGGCAACCATAAGTTTGTCCTCTAAGTCTATGAGTCTCTTTCTGCTTGTAAGTAAATTTATTTGTATCATTTCCTTTTAGAGTCCACATGTAAGGGGTGTAATGAGATCTTTCTACTTCTCTATGCGGCTTTACTCAGTATGACACTCTTTAGGCCTATCTATATTGCTGCAAATGGCCCCAGCAGCTCTCATATTCAGATTTTTCGATTATGGCTTACTTTGGAACTGAGGGATACCAAAGTTTGTTTAAAAAAGTGATACCCTACAGAATATTACTTAGCCTTGACTCTCAAATTTTTCATGAGCCTTGGCTTAAGAGAAACTCTAAATCTCCTAAGCTTTTTTATTTAGGTACTAATACAGACTTCTCAGATTATGTTACATTAGAAACAACTTTTAAGACTGGGGGCATAACTGATTGTTGAACATCATAATAGTAGCTGGGTAAGACTTATTGACCTAATAATAGCAAAGGAGATGAAATATTATTTAAAACTGAGACTCAAATACTTCAGTACTAAAAATATATGATCATTAGAGAATGTTTACAAAATACATACCTACTTGAAATAGAAAATAGAGAACCACTTGAAATTGAAATGGAAAATAGAGAAAATAGAAAATAGAGCCATGTCTCTTGAAAAGATATTCAATTTTTTTTTTGGAACAACACATTCTAAAGAGAAGCTGCTGTTGCTTTTGATATTATAAAACACAAGTGCAAAATGGCCCTTATTTCCTAAAGCATCACCACTGTGGGAAGGTATGTCAGTGGATGAGTTTCAAAACATGACTTTGGCCACAGAACAATGAAAACAGTCTATTAGATAGCTCTAGGATCAAAGACGGGAGAGTCAATGGCACCTCACTCCAGTACTCTTACCTGGAAAATCAATGGATGGAGGAGCTTGGTAGGCTGCAGTCCATGGGGTTGCGAAGAGTGGAACATGACTGAGTGACTTCACTTTCACTTTTCACTTTCACGCATTGGAGAAAGAAATGGCAATCTGCTCCAGTGTTCTTGCCTGGAGAATTCCAGGGACGGGGGAGCCTGATGGGCTGCCGACAATGGGGTTGCACAGAGTTGGACACAACTGAAGTGACTTAGCAGCAGGATCAAAGACAATATATTATGTCAAGTATAGGCTATAGGCTTAGATATTAATGCTAATTAGAGTAATTAATATCCACTAAAACTTTAAGTTCTAAAATATTTTTAGAAGCACACTCGTTACTTATTGAACTAGGTAAATGAGAATTAACTCTTCAAGTGATAACTCGTTTTCCCTCCTCCAGTCTTCCAAATAAAAAATAAATAAATAATTAAAGAAAGAAAACTTTGGTAAAAATATAAGTTTTAAGCAAAAAGTCTGAATCAATATATTAGAAAATTTTTTAAATTAAAAAGCATTAAACAAAAATTAAAAAATAAATAAATAAAATTAAAAAAAATAAATAAAAAGCCAAATATAAGGCTTTTTACATTTTTTATATAAGGCTTTTTTAAATAAGGCTAGTGTTTTGAATAATTTTAATAATAGTCAAAATTTTTATAAATCAAATTTCAGGAAATTAAAAATAAATTTATATGCCAACAAGGGGCTACAATGTGGAAGAGTTTAAACACTTACAAGAAATTGTACTATAAAATTACATGAATAACATTGAAAAGCTATATAAAATAAGATATTGTCCATACTTTGTTTCAAAACATAAGAAGTGACATGATGCATTTATTAAAGGAAGAAAATTTAACATGTTATTAAAGGCCTTCTCCAAAATAGGGCTTCCCCTGTGGCTCAGGTGGTAAAGAATCCATCTGCAATGCGGGAGACCTAGGATAGATCCCTGGATTGGGAAGATCCCCTGGAGAAGGGAAAGGTTACCTACTCCAGGTTTCTGGCATGAAGAATTTCATGGACTGTATATTCCATGGGGTCACAAAGAGTCGGACATGACTCAGCAACTTTTACTTTTTCCAAAATGATGAGTCCAAAGAGTTTTAAGTTCTTAAAAAACAAATGATGCTTATGTTCTCTAAATTTTCCTATGTTGTAGAAAGCAATATTTTTTTCTCAATTAAATTTATAAACAAATATTAATGTAGTTCTCATAATAAACCATGAAGATAATTCAATAAAAACCTACAGGCTAATTTTTAAGAATATAAATTTATTAATAAAACAAATATATAAAATAACCTGTTAAAATAATAACATATAGTTTAATAAAGTCTTTACAGGAATGCAAGTCTAGCCCAAATTAAGATATATATTAATATATTAAAATGCAGTTTAATAAGCAAAGAAGATACTGTGTGTGTGCATGTGTGTATGTGTGTGTGTGTGCGTGTGCGTGTGCGTGTGCCTGCTCAGTTGCTCAGTTGTTTCAAACTCTTTGCAACCTCATGGACTGTAGCCCACCAGGCTGCTCTGTCCATGGGATTCTCCAGGCAAGAGTACTGCAGTGGATTGCCATTTCCTTCCCAGGGGGCCTTCCTGACCCAGGGATCAAACCCACATCTCCTGAAGCTCCTGCACTGGCAGGTGGAGTCTTTACCACTGCACCAAGTGGGAAGCTCCAGAGAAGGTATTAGTAGATGCAAAAAATAATTGGAATAAATTTTATATTATCTCTTTACATTCAAAAACATTTCTAAAAGACTTACAGCAGAGATTTCCCAGGCAGTCTAGTGGTTAGGAGCCTTCACCTCCACTGGAGAGGGAAGGGGTTAGATCCCTGCCCTGCGAACTAAGATCCAGCAAGCCAAGTGGAGTGGCCACAAAAAATAAGCTTTGAGCAAGCTATAAATTAAAAAAAAATACTAAGATTACATGATGAATACTTCAAAGTTGATCATTTCAATATGATTAAACAATATAAAATTTTATTTTATACATGCTATAATATATATAATATTTTATTGCATGTATTCTCTATATAGTATGCATCCTTAAACTCATGCTATATTCAAAATGTTCCTGGAAATTCCAAGCAATACATTTAGAAGAAGAAATAAGAATATTATTTAGAAAAGAGGGAATTAAAAAATAAGTATGAAAATTTAGTAATTGAGTTACCTACATGCTTTATAAAAATATGCTATTTTCCAATATAACCGCAGTAACAACCATATATCAAATGCACAAAGAAATCCAATTGCACACACACACACTCATTAGAAATGGACTATTTGAAAGTCTATTTACTGAAAGTAAAGCATACTGTTAACAGAAAAAATCTTTAAAGGAGTTTTTTCATTATGAAGATTAAATAAGAAATTACATAAAATATCATTTAGCACTGTCACAAAAGGTAATAATGAAGAGAAAAATAAAAATATATCATTTAGGCT
>SJYC01030973.1:0-15840 GCA_006408675.1 Madoqua kirkii
ATGGGATGTCTTATACAATTTTAGGCAGTTGTAAACATCTCATTAAGTTACCTTAATGCAATAGCCTCAAATCAGAATAAAATGTTTAAAAAAAAGTTTTTCATAATTCTCTGAGACATACAGGAAGAACATCATTTATTTAGCCATATACAATCAAAGCAGCATGCTATAAGCAAATTTACCCTGTGTTTACAACCATTATTTAAAAGTTTCTATGTCTTTTCCTGTCTTTCATGAGGAATTAAAACTCTTGCCCTTCTTTCTGGGAGGTAGTTTCATGGTACACACTAATTGGTTCTTCAAGAGAGCTCTCACAGATTTTCCATATTATTTCACTTTTCCTCTTCTTCTTCCTAGAGTCCCTCCTTTTCCTCATTCTGTCTTATCTTTTTGTATCTCTGTTTCTCTTCAGTTCAATTCAGCTCGGTTGCTTAGTTGTGTCCAACTATTTGCGACCCCACGGACTGCAGCACACCAAGCTTCCATGATCATCACCAACACCTTGGGCTTACTCAAACTCGTCCATTGAGTCGGTGATTCCATCCAACCATCTTATCTTCTGTCATCTCCTTCTCCTCCCAACTTCAATCTTTCACAGCAAAACAGATTTTTTTCCAATAAGTCAGTTCTTCGCAGCAGGTGGCCAAAATAATTGGAGTTTCAGCTTTAGCATTAGTCCTTCCAATGAATATTCATGACTGATTTCCTTTAGGGTGGACTTGTTGGATCTCCTTGCAGTCCAAGAGACTCTCAAGAGTCTTCTCTAACATCACAGTTCAGAAGCATCAATTCTTCAGTGTTCAACTTTCTTTATAGTCCATGCATGACTACTGGAAAAACCATAACTTTGAATAGGCAGACCTTTGTTGGCAAAGTAATGTCTGTGTTTTTTAATATGCTGTCTAGGTTGTCTAGGCTCCTCTGTCCATGGGATTCTCCAAGCAAGAATACTGGAGTGGTAGTAGGTGAAGATGATGGAGGAATAGGACAGGGAAACCACTTTCTCCCCCACAAATTCATCAAAGAGCATTTAAACTCTAAGTAAATTCCACAAAACAACTTATGAATGCTGGCAGAAGACATCAGGCACCCGGAAAAGCAGATCATTATCTTCTAAAAGAGGTAGGAAAAAATATAAAAGACAAAAAAAGAGACAAAAGAGATAGGGAGGGAGCTCCATCTTAAAACCATAACTTTGAATAGGCAGACCTTTGTTGGCAAAGTAATGTCTGTGTTTTTTAATATGCTGTCTAGGTTGTCTAGGCTCCTCTGTCCATGGGATTCTCCAAGCAAGAATACTGGAGTGGTAGTAGGTGAAGATGATGGAGGAATAGGACAGGGAAACCACTTTCTCCCCCACAAATTCATCAAAAGAGCATTTAAACTCTAAGTAAATTCCACAAAACAACTTATGAATGCTGGCAGAAGACATCAGGCACCCGGAAAAGCAGATCATTATCTTCTAAAAGAGGTAGGAAAAAATATAAAAGACAAAAAAAGAGACAAAAGAGATAGGGAGGGAGCTCCATCTCAGTAAGGGAGTCTTAAAAATAGAGAAGTTTCCAAACACCAGGAAACACACTCACTTCAGAGTCTGTGGTGAGCCTGGGAAGCACAGAGGGCAACATAACAGGGAGGAAAAATAAATAATTAATTTAAACCCACAAATTATGAGCCCAATGGTAACTCCCCCAGTGGAGAAGGAGTGCAGACACCTGCATCTGCCACTAGCAAGCAGGGGCTGGGCATTGAGGCATGGACTGCATTGCTTTTTTTTTTTTTTTAATTTATTTAATACTTTATTCTATTTTACAGTACTGTATTGGTTTTGCCATACATTGACATGAATCAGCCACAGGTGTACACGATCTCCCCATGCTGAAGCCCTCTCCCACCTCCCTTCACCTCCAATCTCCCTGGATCATCCCGTACACCAGCCCCAAGCTTTGTAAGGATCTGTCCCGAATGCCCTGAGGGTAATCAGAGTGAACTAATTTGGGCTCACAAATCAGACTGTGGGATAGCTACCACGCGAAAAGCTCTAACATAAGACAACACCGGGACCACACACAGAACAAAGGATGGAACAGAATTAGCCGGCTGCAGACCATGCCCCTCTGGTGACAGGCAGCCAGAGCCAAAAGGGCCAGAAAGGGGCAATTGCAGCCCCAGAGAGACATTATTTACCAAACTGCAAGAAGGCTTCTTTGCTAACTAAGACTTCTTGGGGTTCTGGACAGTCATCATCTGCCTGAGAAGGTGTGCCAGTTATACACCCAGAAAGCTGAGCAGCAAGGATGGGAGAGGTGATAATTTGCAGCGACTGCACTCAATAAACACCTGAGCTACTCGGACATGGGAAGGGCATAAAACACAGGCCCAACCAAGTCTGCACCTCTAAGGACTACTTGAGTGCCTGAACCTGAGAGACTTAGACCTGGGAGGTGCATGCAGCCCAGAGCTGGCCTCAAACAGTTCCCAGCGGAGCAACCTAGAGCCTGAGCTGTGTGCACCGTGAGCGCGGGCAGGCCCAGTGTGGCTGAGACACTGCGAGCACACACGAGTGTTAATTGTTTGGAGCATCCCTCACTTCCCACAGTGCGACTGAACAATGAGCCTAAAATAAGCATCCACTACCACTCCCCATGTGTCAGGGTGGAAATCAGACACTGAAGAGACCAGCAAAAAGAAGAAGCTTAAACAGAGGGAACTGTCTTGGAAGTGACAGGTGCAATAGATTACATCCCCTGTCGTTAGTAGCGACTATATAGGAAGGGGACTATAGATCTTGAGATATATAAGATGGACCAAGGAACTATCTGAAAATGAACTGATCCCACACTGCCCACAACATCACCAAAGAAAGTCCTAGATATATCTTTACTATTTTTAAGATCTTTCTTTTTTCCTTTTTCTTCTATTTTTAAAATTTTTTTTTTAAATTTTAAGTTCTCTATCACTCCTTTAATTTTTATTTTTATAACCTACTATTACTTTTCAAAAAAAGACCCTGTTTTTAAAACAAACTTTATATATATATTTAAAAAATTTTGAGATTTTTTTCTTCTTTTCTTTAATATTATATTTTTGAAAATCCAGCTCTACTTTAGATTTTTAATCTTTGCTTTTTGGTATTTGTTATCAATTTTGTACCTTCAAAAACCCAATCTTTAGTAACCATATTTACTTGAGAGTGAGATTACTGGCTTGACTGCTCTCTTCCTTTTCGGACTCCATTTTCTCCACCAGTTCTCCTATCTCCTCCTTCCTCCTTCTCTGCTCTACCCAACTCTGTGAATCTCTCTGTGTTCCAGACCATGGAGAACACTTAGGGCACTGATTACTGGCTGGATCTGTCTCTCTCCTTTTCATTCCCTTCTTTTATACTCCTGCCAAGCTCTGGTTCCTTCCTCCCTCTTCTCTTTGTATGACTCTGTGAACATCTTTGATCGGTCCTGACTGTGGACCACACATAAGGAAGTGATTACTGACTAGCTTGTTCTCTCCTCTTTTGATTCCACCTCAGCTCATTTGGGTCACCTCTAACTCCCTCCTTCCTCTTCTCTTATCCATCTAACTCTGTAAACCTCTCTGGGTGTCCCTCACTGTGGAGAAACTTTTCATCTTTAACCTCGATGTTTTATCAGTGGTGCTGTATAGAAGGAGAAGTCTTGAGACTACTGTAAAAACAAGACTGAAACCAGAGGCAGGAGGCTTAAGTCCAAATCCTGAGAACATCAGAGAACCCCTGACTCCAGGGAACATTAATCGATAGGAGCTCATCAAACACCTCCATACCTACACTGAACCCAAGGACCATCCAAGGGCCAACAAGTTCTGGAGCAAGATATACCACACAAATTCTCCAGCAACACAGGAACACAGCCCTGAACTTTAATATACAGGCTGACCAAAGTTACTCTAAAACCACTGACATCTCATAATGCATCACTGGACATTTAACTGCACTCCCGAGAGAAGAAATCCAGCTCCACCCACCAGAATACTGGCACAAGCTTCCCTAACCAAAAAACCTTTACAAGCCACCCATACAACCCCACTCACAGTGAGGAAACTCCACAATAAAGAGAACTCCACAAACTGCCAGAATACAGCAAGGCCAACCCAAACACAGCAATATAAACAAGATGAAGAGACAGAAGAATACCCAGCAGGTAAGGGAACAGGATAAATGCCCACCAAACCAAAAAAAAGGGGAAGAGATAGGGAATCTACTTGATGAAGAATTCCAAATAATGATAGTGAAAATCATCCAAAATCTTCAACTCAAAATGGAATAACAGATAAATATTCTGGAGACAAGGACTGAGAAGATGCAGGAAAAATCTAACAAGGACCCAGAAGAAATAAAAAAAGAGTCAATATATAATGAATAATGCAATAAATTAGATCAAAAACACTCTGGAGGCAACAAATAGTGGAATAAGGGAGGCAGAATTCAGGATTAGTGAAGAAGAAGATAGAATGATAGAAATAAATGAATCAGAGTGGAAAAAGAAAAACAAATTAAAAGAAATGAGTACAGTCTCAGAGACCTCCAGGACAATATGAAATGCTCCAACATTCAAATTATAGGAGTCTCAGAAAAAGAAGACCAAAAAAAAAAAAAAAAGACCATGAGAAAATGCTTGAGGGGATAATAGTTGAAAACTTCCCTAAAATGGGGAAGGAAATAATCACCCAACTCCAAGAAACCCAGAGAGTTCCAAACAGGATACATCCAAGGCAAAACGCTCCAAGACACATACTAATCAAATTAACAAAGGTCAAACAAAAAGAACAAATGTTAAAAGCAGCAAGGGAAAAACAACAAATAACACAAAGCGATTCCCATAAGGATAACAGCTGATCTTTCAAGAGTAACTCTTCAGGCCAGGAAAGATTGGCAAAACATACTTAAATTGATGAAAGAAAATAACCTACAGCCCAGATTATTGTACCAAGCAAGTATCTCATTCAGATATGAAGAAGAAATCAAAAGCTTTATAGACAAGCAAAAGCTGAGAGAATTCAGCACCAACAAACCAGCTCTTCAACAAATGCTAAAGGATATTCTCTAGACAGAAAACACAAAAAAGAGTGTATAAACCAGAACCCAAAACAATAAAGTAAATGGCAACAGGATCATACTTATCAATAATTTCCTTAAATATAAATGGGTTGAATGCCCCAACCAAAGGACAAAGACTGCTGAATGGATACAAAAGCAAGACCCTTATATATGCTGTCTACAAGAGACCCACCTCAAAACAAGGGACACATACAGACTGAAATGAAGGGTTGGAAAAAAGATACTCCACACAAATAGAGACCAAAAGAAAGCAGGAGTAGCAATACTCATATCAGATAAAATAGACTTTAAAGCAGAAGCCTGAAAAGAGACAAAGAATGACACTACATAATGATCAAAGGATCAAGCCAAGAAGATATAACAATTATAAATATATATGCATCCAACATAAGAGCACCAAAATATGTAAGACAGATGCTAACAAGTATGAAAGGGGAAATTAACAATAACACAATAATAGCGAGAGACTTTAATACCCCACTCATACCAATGGATAGATCAACTAAACAGAAAACTAAAAAGGAAACACAAACTTTAAATGATACAATACAGCAGTTAGACCTAATTGATATCTATAAGACATTTCACCCCAAAACAATGAATTTCACCTTGTTCTCAAGTGCTCATGGAATCTTCTCCAGGACAGATCACGTCCTGGGCCATAAATCTAGCCTTGGAAAATTCAAAAAATTAAAATCATTCCAAGCATCTTTTCTGACCGTAATGCATTAAAACTAGATCTCAATTACAGGAGAAAAATGATTGGAAATTGCAACATATGGAGGCTGAACAACACGCTACTGAATAACCAACAAATCACAGAAGAAATAAAAAGTCAAAATATGCATAGAAACAAATGAAAATGAAAACACAACAAACCAAAACCTGTGGGACACTGTAAAACAGTGCTAAGGAGAAAGTTCATAGCAATACAGGCATACCTCAAGAAACAAGAAAAAAGTCAAATAAATAACCTAACTCTACACCTAAAGCAACTAGAAAAGGAAGAAATTGAGAACCCCAGGGTTAGTAGAAGGAAAGAAATCATAAAAATTAGGGCAGAAATAAACGCAAAAGAAACAAAGAGACCATAGCAAAAATCAACAAAGGCAAAAGATGGTTCTTTGAAAGGATAAATAAAATTGACAAACCATTAGCCAGACTCATTGAGAAACTGAAAGGTTGTTATGAATTACAACGCCAGGATTCTTGGCCCCCAGAGGAGAAGAATTCAATCCAGGGCCAAAGACGAGGCTTGATCGCTCAGAGCTTTTGTGTAATAAAGTTTTATTAAAGTATAAAGGAGACAGAGAAATCTTCTGACATAGGCATGAGAAGGGGGCAGAAAGAGTACCCCTCTGATAGCCTTTAGCTGGATGTTATATAGTTATCAGCAGTCTGTTAACAAAAGAAAGGAATGTCTCAAAACTTAGAATGGCACCAGGCCCCTCACCCATAGGACATATTTTGCAACAATCTTGGCTCCAAATGGTTCATCTTGGGCCATAAATGTATTAACTTGAATCTTGAAGAAGGGCAAAGCACCATACAAATAGTTTCATTTATATAGATTAGAGAAACAATATCGGAGTATAACATACTGGTTTACCAAGTAGGTTCTGAGCCCAAAAGGCTGAACTGACTTGAAGACAGAGTTTGGGGTAAAAGCATAGTACATTAGCATAGCTTAAGATAAACATTTCCATAAGAAAAAGGCAATGGTTAACTTCAAATGAAACGAGGTGTCATTATGGCAACACAGAATTTTAAGAGAAACCTCCTTTTAAATGTGTATAGAGAAGGAAAAAATATCACTAGTTTGCTTCCTCCTGCCGCTTAGGAGACATAAAATGTCTGACACTTGCAGGTTATTTCCTCTGTTTGGAGACTCCCTGGACTTCCTGCCTGTTACCCTCTCAAAACAAAGGGAGAAAAATAAAATCAATAAAATTAGAAATGAAAATGGAGAGATCACAACAGACAACACAGAAATACAAAGGATCATAAGAGACTATTATCCGCAATTATATACCAACAAAATGGACAATGTTGAAGAATTGGAAAAATTCTTAGAAAAGTATAACTTTTCAAAACTGAACCAGGAAGAAATGGAAAATCTTAACAGACCCATTACAAGCACAGAAATTGAAACTGTAATCAGAAATCTTCCAGCAAACCAAAGTCCAGGTTCAGACGGCTTCATAGCTGAATCTACCAAAAATTTGAAGAAGAGCTAACACTTATGCTACTCAAACTCTTCCAGAAAATTGCAGAGAAAGGCAAACTTCAAAACTCATTCTATGAGGTCACCATCGCTCTAATACCAAAACCTGACAAAGATGCCATAAACAAAAAGAAAACTACAGGCCAATATCTCTGATGAACATAGACGCAAAAATCCTTAACAAAATTCTAGTCCAGGTCTAGATGGCTTCACAGCTGAATTCTACCAAAAATTTCGAGAAGAACTAACACCTATCCTACTTAAACTCTTCCAGAAAATTGCAGAGGAAGGTTAACTTTAAAACTCATTCTATGAGGCCACCATCACCCTAATACCAAAACCTGACAGTGATACCACAAAAAAAGAAAACTACAGGCCAATATTACTGATGAACATAGATGCAAAAATCCTTAACAAAATTCTAGCAATCAGAATCCAGCAACACATTAAAAAGATCATACACCATGACCAAGTGGGCTTCATCCCAGGGATGCAAGGATTCTTCAATATCCACAAATCAATCAATGTAATTCACCACATTAACAAATTGAAAAATAAAAGCCATATGATTATCTCAATAGATGCAAAGAAAGCCTTTGACAAAATTCAACATCCATTTATGATAAAAACTCTCCAGAAACCAGGAATAGAAGGAACATACCTCAACATAATAAAAGCTATATACGACAAACCCACAGCAAACATTATCCTCAATGGTGAAAAATTGAAAGCATTTCTCCTAAAGTCAGGAACAAGACAAGGGTGCCCACTTTCACCACTACTCTTCAGCATAGTTTTGGAAGTTTTGGCCACAGCAATCAGAGCAGAAAAAGAAATAAAAGGAATCCAGAGTGGGAAAGAATAAGTAAAACTCTCACTGTTTGCAGATGACATGATCCTCTACATATAAAACTCTAAAGTCTCCATTTATTCTTATATAACTTTTGTCTTTCAGTAATCCTTTGTGACTTTTTAAAAAGTTCTCATATATCTTAATTTTTCAGATTTTTTCTTAGGCATTTTATTTTTGTTTCCATTTAAATATTTTCTATTACATTTTCAGCTTGCTTATTTTAGGCCTATATTGGCTTTTGGTATATTGATTTGCATCTGGCAAAATTGCTGACCAGTCTTACTAGGTATACTAGTTTGTTTTAAATTGTGTATGCAATTGAAAGTGAGGAAGAACTAAAGAGCCTCTTGATGAAAGTGAAAGAGGAGAGTTAAGAAGTTGGCTTAAAGCTCATCATTCAGAAAACTAAGATCATGGCATCTGATCCCATCACTTCGTGGCAAATAGATGGGGAAACATTGGAAACAGTGGCAAACTTTATTTTGAGGTGGGGGAGGCTTCAAAACCACTGCAGATGGTGACTGTGGCTATGAAATTAAAAGATGCTTACTCCTTGAAAGAAAAGTTATGCCCAACTAGACAGCACATTAAAAAGCAGAGACATTACTTTGCCAGCAAAGGTCCTTCTAATCAAGGGTATGGTTTTTCCAGTTGTCATTTATGAGTGTTGGACTATAAAGAAGGCTGAGTGCTGAAGAATTTATGCTTTTGAACTGTGATTTTGGAGAAGACTCTTGAGAGTCCCTTGGACTGCAAGGAGATCCAACCAGTATATCCTAAAGGAAATCAGTGCTCAGTGTTCATTGACAGGACTGATGGTGAAGCTGAAACTCCAAAACTTTGGACACCTGATCCAAAGAGCAGACTGATTTGAAAAAACCCTGATGCTGGGAAAGATTGAAGGCAGGAGGAGAAGGGGACGACAGAGGATGAGATGGTTGGATGGCATCATCAACTCAATGAACATGAGTTTGAGCAAGCTCTGGGAGTTGGTGATGGTCAGGAAGGCCTGATGTGCTGCAGTCTATGGGTTCACAAAGAGTTGGATGTAACTGAGTGATTGAACTGACTGACTGATATATATACTATATACACATATATCCAGCATATTGGAGAAGGCAATGGCACCCCACTCCAGTACTCTTGCCTGGAAAATCCCATCGACAGAAGAGCCTGGTAGGCTGCAGTCCATGGGGTCGATGAGAGTTGGACACGACTCAGTGACTTCACTTTGACTTTTCACTTTTATGCATTGGAGAAGGAAACGGCAACCCACTCCAGTGTTCTTGCCTGGAGAATCCCAGGGATGGCAGAGCCCGGTGGGCTGCCATTTCTGGGGTCGTACAGAGTCGGAGACGACTGAAGTGACTTAGCAGTATCCAGCATATATTTCAAAACTTAACTTTGAATTTTTTTTTAAAAGATGCAACTTGTACCCTCATGAATCTTACACTTTTAATGAGGGACACAGATATGCAAAAAAAAAAAATGTAATTTTGTTGAACTAGGGTGTTGGAAAAATCCAAATGTGTACCCTCATTTCACCAGAGTTCACTCTCAGTTGTGTCCAACTCTTTGCGATCCCATGGACTATAGCTTGCCAGGCTCCTCTGTTCATGGGATTCTCCAGGCAGGAATACTGGAGTGGGCTGTCATTTCCTTCTCCAGAGTATTTTCCCAACCCAGGGATCAAACTCATGTCTCCTGAAGCTCCTGCATTGGCAGGGGGATTCTTTTATCACTGAGCCATCTGGGAAGCCCCAGACCACCCTGAAATCATGCTTTTACCACCAAATATAATGGATTTTATTGGATATTTATGATTATACACTGCACATCTTCTTCATTCAGACTTGCGCACTCTGCACTGGCACAAGTGGACACGTGGGACAAGCTTTCTTTCCATCTGGTTCCCAATTATAATGATCTACAGTATTCAGATCTCAAATGTTAAGATTTCAGAGAACAGAATCTACAGGGTTCAACACTAGAGAAAGTCATTCTTTTTTATTATTAAGTTTCTGTAATTTTTAAAAAATTTCAACTGAAGTGTAGTTGATTTACAATATAATGTAAGTTTAATAATGTCAGGAGTACAGTACAGCAATTCAGTTTTATATGTGTATATATATACACACACATATATGTATATATGTGTGTGTGTGTGTGTGTATAGATAGATTTATTTTTCAGATTCCTTCCCTTACAGATTATTACATAATTTTGAGTACAGTCCCATACAATATATTTTCATGCATATAAATGGTAAAAACTTGCAAAAAAAATAATTTAACCAACTAGTGGTGATAAGTTAGAAAAATGGAACCTTAAGGGACAAGACAGAGATTAAAAGTGCAGAAAGGGACAATCTCACAAGCAAATAAATTTCTACCTTGTCTATAGTGAATTACTGAATTATGTGATGATTTTTTTTTCAATCTGTGAGTGAATATTACCATGCTATACACTCACTTTTTGTAGTTTTCTACATGTAGAAGTGTTCTTGGAATATAAATTCTGATCTGAGTTTTTACGAACAAATTGGATTTATCAGAAAATAAGCAAGGAGAGTTAAATATGTGAAATGTGAATATAGGTTCAGGAGCAGAAAACAGTATGATAAATGTGTAAACTATAGTAACTCCGTAAGTGAAACAGAAACTTTGAGGCAGGAAGTGATGGAGATAAAGCTAAAAAGCAGGGAGGGACAAATAGATGGAAAGACTTGAATATAATACTAAGAACCGTGGCTTATAATATGTAGAAAATGGGAAGCAGGGATGTCCCTGGTGGTTCAGTGGTTAGGACTCCACAGCTTCCAATGCAAGGAGCATGGGTTCATCTCTGGTCTTGGATCTTAGATCCCACATGTCTCATGGCACTGCCAAATGAGTATCAATCAAAGTTAAATCCAAGACAAAAAAAATAAACGACAAAAAATCTTTAGCATGATAAAAAGCACAAATGCAAAGAAGATCAAATTACCATGAGTCTTCATGCATCAGATAACAAAATAATTTAAACGTGTAACCAAGAATTGCAGGCAATAAAAGGAAAAAGAAGAGAAAAATATTAATTAGCAGAGTTTAGCTTCTCTCTTATCTCATGACTAATCCATGTCACAGAGGATTTAAAATGCAATTTAAAAGGTAGACCTAGAAGAAAAATATCTTCTCTACTGTATGTGCTAAGTCACTTCAGTTGTCTGACTCTTTGTGACCCTATGGACCGTAGTCTACCAAGCTCCTCTGTTCATGGGATTCTCCAGGCATCAATACTGGAGTGGGCTGCTATGACCTCCTCCAATGGGATCTTCCCAACTCAGGGACCTAAATCATGTCTCTTAGGTCTCCTGCATTAGCAGGAGGGTTCATTACTAGTGCCACCTGGGAAGCACTCCCCTGTACTGTATACTAGGAAGACAGTTTATTTCCAAGTATCTATGTTTACAAACATTATCCACACTTGGTAAATCCTTTGGTTAGTACTACCATATATCTCATATTTCTACCTCCATTTTCATGAACTTCCTGATGGTCAAGCTGGTCTTAGAAAAGGCAGAGGAACCAGAGACCAAATTACCAACATCTGCTGGATCATGGAAAAAACAAGAGAATTTCAGAAAAAAAAAACAAAAACACACATCTATTTCTGCTTTATTGACTATGCCAAGGCCTTTGACTGTGTGGATCACAATAAAATGTGGAAAGTTCTTAAAGAGATGGGAATACCAGACCACCTGACCTGCCTCTTGAGAAATCTGTATGCAGGTCAAGAAGCAACAGTTAGAACTGGACATGGAACAACAGACTGGTTCCAAATAGGAAAAGGAGTACGCCAAGGCTGCATATTGTCACCCTGCTTATTTAACAAACATGCAGAGTATATCATGAGAAACCCTGGGCTGGAAGAAGCACAGGCTAGAATCAAGATTGCTGGGAGAAATATCAATAACCTGAGATAGGCAGATGACACCACCCTTATGGCAGAAAGTGAAGAGAAACTAAAAAGCCTCTTGATGAAAGTGAAAGTGGAGAGTGAAAGAGTTGGCTTAAAGCTCTACATTCAGAAAAGGAAGATCATGGCATCTGGTCCCTTCACTTCATGGGAAATAGATGGGGAAACAGTGTTGGACTTTATTTTGGGGGGCTCCAAAATCACTGCAGATGGTGACTGCAGCCATGAAATTAAAAGACGCTTGGTCCTTGGAAAAAAAGTTATGACCAACCTAGATAGCATATTCAAAAGCAGAGACATTACTTAGTCAAGGTCCGTCTAGTCAAGGCTATGGTTTTTCCACTAGTCATGTATGGATGTGAGAGTTGGATTGTGAAGAAGGCTGAGCGCCAAAGAATTGATGCTTTTGAACTGTGGTGTTGGAGAAGACTCTTGAGAGTGCGTTGGACTGCAAGGAGATCCAACCAGTCCATTCTGAAGGAGATCAGCCCTGGGATTTCTTTGGAAGGAATATGCTAAAGCTGAAACTCCAGTACTTTGGCCACTTCATGCAAAGAGTTGACTCATTAGAAAAGACTCTGATGCTGGGAAGGATTGAGGGCAGGAGGAGAAGGCGACGACAGAGGATGAGATGGCTAGACTGCGTCACTGACTCGATGGACGTGAGTCTGAGTGAACTCCAGGAGTTGGTGATGGACAGGAAGGCCTGGTGTGCTGTAATTCATGGGGTCACAAAGAGTCAGACATGACTGAGCAACTGAACTAAACTGACTTCCATTTTCATACCACTCAGCAGTGGCCACAGGACTAAAAAAGGTCAGTTTTCATTCCAATCCCAAAGAAAGGCAATGCCAAAGAATGCTCAAACTATCCCACAATTGCACTCATCTCACACGTTACAAAGTAATGCTCAAAATTCTCCATTTCAGGTTTCAACAGTACCTGAACCATGAAGTTCCAGATGTTCAAACTGGATTTAGAAAAGATAGAAGAAGCAGAGATCAAATTGCCAACATCTGCTGGATCATAGAAAAAGCAAGAGAGTTCCAGAAAAACATCTACTTCTTCTTTATTTACTGTGCCAAAGCCTTTGACTGAGCAGACTACAACACACTGGAAAATTCTGAAAGAGATGGGAATACCAGGCCACCTGACCTACCACCTGAGAAATCTGTATTCAAATCAAGAAGCAACAGTTAGAAATGGACATGGCACAACAGACTGGTTCCATATCTGGTAAGGAGTACATCAAGGCCGTATATTGTCACCCTGATTATTTAAGTTATATGCAGAGTACATCATGTGAAATGTCCAGCTGGATGAAGCACAAGCTGGAATCAAGATTACCAGGAGAAACATCAATAACCTCAGATATGCAGATGACACCATCCTTATGGTAGAAAGCAAAGAAGAACTAAACAGCCTCTTGATGAAGGTCAAGGAAGAGAGTGAAAAAGTTGGCTTAAAACCCAACATTCAGAAAAATAAGATCATGGCATCCGGTCCCATCACTTCATGGCAAATAGATGCGGAAACAATGGAAACCTAGAGAATCCTGTGGACAGTGGACCTGGTGGGCTGCTGTCCATAGCATCACACAGAGTGAGATAGGAGTGAAGCAACTTAGCAAGCATGCATGCATTGGAGATGGAAATGGCAATCCACTCCAGTGTTTCTGTCTGGAGAATCCCGGGGACAGAGAAGCCTGGTGGGCTGTTGTCTATGGGGTCACACAGAGTCCGACACAACTGAAGTGATTTAGCAGCAGCAACAGCAGCAATGGAAACAGTGACAGACTTTATTTTATTGGGCTCCAAAATCACTGCAGATAGTGACTGTAGCCATGAAATTAAAAGACACTTGTTCCTTGGAAGAAAAGCAATGATAAATACATACATAAACATAAACATTTTGAACAGCAGAGACATTGCTTTGCCAACAAAGGTCCGTCTAGTCAAGGCTATGGTTTTTCCTGTGGTCATGCATGGATGTGAGAGTTGGACTATAAAGAAAGCTGAGCATTGAAGAATTGATGCTTCTGAACTGTGGTATTGGAGAAGACTCTTTAGTGCCCCTTGGACTGCAAGGAGATCCAACCAGTCCATCCTAAGGAAATCACTGCTGCGTGTTCATTGGAAGGACTGAGGCAGAAGCTGAAACTCCCAACAGTTTGGCCACCTGATGAAAAGAACTGATTCGCTGGAGAAACCCTGATGCTGGGAAAGATTTAGGGGAGGAGAAGAAGGGGACAACAGAGGATGAGGTGGCTGGATGACATCACTGACTCAATAGACATGAGTTTGAGCAAACTCAGGGAGATAGTGAGGGACAAGGAAGCCTGGTGTGATTCATGGAGTTACAAAGAGTCAGACACGACGTAGCTGCTGAACAATGAACAACTCTTCTTTAGATTCTTACCCCATAAAAGTTATTACAGAAGAATAGAGTTCTGTATGTAATAGGTTCTCATTCAGTTCAGTTCAATTCAGTCACTCAGTCGTGTCCGACACTGCGACCCCATGAATCACAGCACGCCAGGCCTCCCTGTCCTTTACCAATTCCCAGAGTTAACTCAGATTCACGTCCATCGAGTCAGTGATGCCATCCGACATCTCATCCTCTCTCGTCTCCTTCTTCTCCTGCCCCCAATCCCTCCCAGCATCAAAGTATTTTCCAATGAGTCAACTCTTCACATGAGGTGGCCAAAGTACTGGAGTTTCAGCTTTAGCATATTCCTTCCAAAGAAATCCCAGTGCTGATCTCCTTCAAAATGGACTGGTTGGATCTCCTTGCAGTTCAACACACTCTCAAGAGTCTTCTCCAACACCACAGTTCAAAAACATCAATTCTTTGGCATTCAGCCTTCTTCACAATCCAACTGTCACATCCATACATGACCACTGGAAAAACCATAGCCTTGACTAGACTGACCTTAGTCGGCAAAGTAATGTCTCTGGTTTTGAATATGCTGTCTAGGTTGGTCATAACTTTTCTTCCAAGGACCCAGCGTCTTTTAATTTCATGGCTGCAGTCACCATCTGCAGTGATTTTGGAGCCCCCCAAAATAAACTCCAACACTGTTTCCACTGTTTCCCCATCTATTTCCCATGAAGTGAAGGGACCAGATGCCATGATCTTCGTTTTCTGAATGTTGAGCTTTAAGCCAATTTTCTTACTCCCTTCTTTCACTTTCATTAAGAGGCTTTTTAGTTTCTCTCCACTTTCTGCCATAAGGGTGGTGTCATCTGCATATCTGAGGTTATTGATATTTCTCCCAGCAATCTTGATTCCAGCTTGTGTTTCTTCCAGCCCAGCGTTTCTCATGATGTACTCTGCGTGTATGTTAAGCAGGGTGACAATATACAGCCTTGACGTACTCCTTTTCCTATTTGGAACCAGTCTGTTGTTTCATGTCCAGTTCTAACTGTTGCTTCCTGACCTGCATACAGATTTCTCAAGAGGCAGGTTAGGTGGTCTGGTATTCCCATCTCTTGAAGAATTTTCCACATTTTATTGTGATCCACACAGTCAAAGGCTTTGGCATAGTCAATAAAGCAGAAATAAATGTTTTACTGGAACTCTCTTGTTTTTTCAATGATCCAGCGGATGTTGGAAATATGGTGTTGTGTATATGTCAGTTACAATTTTTCAATTTTCCTCATCTTTACTTCCCCCTTAGTAACAGTAAGTTTGTTTTCCATAGCTCTTTTGTAA